>CM060923.1:212425695-212655695 GCA_030737875.1 Allium sativum
AAACTCATGCAACACCAAAAGGAAAAAAATTATATAGCAACTTACACAAGAATTGAAAACACTTACAAAAACACATGCGGGGTGGAGAGAACAAATGAAACAGGAAATTGGGAATGAGGTGAGTGGGTGAGGGGTGTTGTCCGACGTCGGTTGGAGAGTTGACAAGGCTTGCATGGCTTAAGGAGGGTGGATGAGATGAGGTTAAGTTCAGACGGGGTTCAACAGCGGTTTTAGAAGGGGATGGTCGGCTTTAGTTTTGGAAACGAGCTCGGCTCTTAGATGGTGAGGCGGCAGATGGGAATGGGAAAAATGTGATTGGAAGAGAAGAATGGTACAAATCCAAAAAAAAAGAGAAAAAAAAGGGTAGGCATTTTATAAAAGAGATGCGGCTGTTTCTCGCGGGATGGATGCCACAAATACAAGAAATAACGGTGATAAGGAGAAGGAACGTAATAGGTTTTAATTTACAAGACATTTATGGAATTGAAGAAAACATTAATGAACGATGTTTATGGGAATGGGAAAAGAAACGTTTGGTTTAAATTTCAAAACAAACGGACGTGGTAGAAATAGAAATAAGAAAACAGTTTGCAAATAAAAGGAAACACTATAAATGTGTTTGCAAATAAATGGAAAACAATATAAAATTTTAATTTAAAGGAAACAGTGTTCATAAATAAAAGGAAACAATATAAATTTATTAATTCAAAGAAACAAACGGTTTTGGCAACATAAAATTACAACAATTTTGCAATCAATAATTGACGATATCAAAGGAAAAAAGAATCTGACAATTTAATTTAGCCACGTTGCATCAACAACAATCAATACGATAAAATATACATATATATACATATATATTTATACAATTCCATTAATATTGAAATGGATTGTATAATTATACGAGGTTTAAATATTAAATAAAATCCAACAATGGATTCAAACTCAAAAAAATAACCCAATTAAATTTTACCATAAATAAGGTTCTAACATAGCAAATATTGATTTGAATTATTGAATTGCATTCATATCAAAAATAAAATTCATTTGTTTTTAAATATCCAAACAAATTTAGTTTTAAATAATCAAAATAAAAATGATTTCCATAAAAATGCAATAAAATAAAATAAATAAATCAAAATTTTAAATTAAATCATTAATTAAAATACTCTAAAAATTGAGGTTGTTACAGTTGCCAACAATTCTCTTTCAATAATTGGAAATCAAATTTGATCAATACAATTTTCTTATCGTCGTTTTCAAACTTTGAAGCCTTCATAAAATTATTTATAATATACACAAATCATATCAATCTTTAGATCAAATTTCATTTAACTAGCTTGAATATTTCCAGATTTCCAAATAAATTTCATATTCTCATAATATAAGATGTTCAAGAGTTTCAAATCAATATCTTAGAAATGATTTACAATTTATATAGTCAAATAACCTTTTCTTTCAAAATTCAAAGACAAATCTTGTTGAAAAGTTTGCACTATTCAATTTAGTTGGAAACCTCTTGAACATTTTCTATTCAAAATACCGCCACGCTTCCGCTGCGTACTCTGATTACGTGTATACATATTCAAACTAGTATTGGTAAAACATTCCAAAACGTTGATTTCAAAATTTTTCGGAACCAAATCCTCAAAATTAACATTACAAAATCCATTTTTTCTTGCCTAAGTTGGATTCTATATTTCAAACACCTTTAATTACACCCGCCTTTCGTAGCTCAGGTGGTTCAAGAGTTGGGAGATGGGGATCTAAGCACTGTGTGCGTGCAGGTTCGAATCCCGCTGTGAACCACTTTGGGGCTAAGACGTTACGCATCCGTGTGCGACGACTAAACAAAGCGGGATAGGCATACAGCGTGGGGTTTACTTAAGTGAGTATCAATGTATACTGTGATCTTAAGGTTCCCTATGATCTCAAAAAAAACACCTTTAATTACTATGGAAATCTCATTAAGGTTCCGTTACATAACATCTTGGGAAAATCAAAGTTATCCAGTTTGATTTTAATCTTGGTTTCGTTCGACACACAGCCTAGAAGGGGTATACATACACGAATCAAATCAAATTCCATACGCTCAAAATAGAAGTTCAACATCAAACGAGTATCAAAAGGCATGATGGCTCAAATCAAAACGCTAGGCCGAATTCATAAGACATAGGGGAAAGACTGTCATTACTTAAGAACACTGTTCGGATTTCAATGATTGACCTAGGTCAAGATAGAAAAGTCGCATGCACACAAGGATACGAATATCGGCAGTTCAATCATGGGATACTCGATTTTTTTCTCATTAAATTTTCTCTTGAGTAAATCTTTCTTCAAAAATTCCATTTTCCTTTGCGTCATAAGTGGTTATTTGTCAAGAAATTTCCATTCAATTCATTCATACAATTTCAATAGGGGGAAAGCAGTTTTCTCCCCCACTTTGACATTTATTACAATTAAATGCAATTATCAAGATCTGAAATATGGGGTAACATTCTCAACATATTTTGATTACAATTACTTACAAATATACTCACTTACGTGCATCATCAAAATTTCACCTTCCAATTCTTTAAGTGAGATTTCATTTTAGATCAGTTTGATTCATTCTTAAAATTTTAACGACATAAATCTTTCATATAAGTCTCAGAAATTTTCATATCAACTATCCTGAAATTTTATTTCAATTTCAAAATCGTTTTGTTTCTAAATCAATTTGATTTTCAATATTATTTCAAATCCAAAATCATATTCTCAAATCAATTTTTATTATTAAAACATCTCCTTCGATTCGGATTTGTATGTCACGTATATTGTTGTTAAATTGAATCTTCGCATTCAGTTACTTGGACCGAAAATTGTTTGGATCTAAATACATCAAGTTTAATAATTTCAAGTAAAATGGTAGAGTTTTCAAAACATAAGTTGAAATATCAAGTTGGGTAAGGAATAAAGTTAGACTTCAAATAAGATAGTTAAGTATAAGATAAATTAGGAAAAATAGTTTAAGTAACATAGTATGATTTAAAGTAGCGTAAGTTGGAATATCAAGTTGAGTAAAACATAAGGTAAAAGCTTCACAAATTATAAACCAGACAAAATAGTTAGGTATAAGATAATCTAGGTAAAATAATTTAAGTAAAACAATACAAAAAATAGATATTTTGGTATAACATAAGTGAATACGATAGTTTAAAGAAATTAATTTGAGTTGAGATAAATAAATAGGTTAAATAAGATCAAAAGTATAAATTGTTAAATAACACTAATTTAGTCAAAATAGAAGGCTAAAAACAAAAGAGTTTGAGCCAAACAAGGAATATAATATATAAAAATTAAATACAAGCAGTTTGGCAAGTTAATAAGTTCAAATAAATTGATTAAATATAAATAATTCAGAAAAGTTGAAAGTTAAGTATACATACAAATTGAGTAATTTCGGTAAAGTAGTTTAAGTAGAATAATGAATTAACATCTAAGTGTAAATAGTATCTATACTATGTTATAATTACTGAGTTTGCTTTCCAGCGCTCTCAGCGCTTCTCACAACTTTAAACCCAACCATCTCCCCACTAAATTGAAGGCAAAAAGCGAATTAATCTATCTACGTCTCAACCTTCCTTTCGCTAAATTATCAAAATCATCCGTCTTTTACTTTTGCTTTTCTTCGTTGCTCTAGCCCTAAATCGAAGACGATCAGATTTGCTCCCTCCCCTGCTTCACTGCCATGCTATCTTTTTTCTCCACCCTATCAACGATCGGTTAGGGCTACGACTGCTACCGCCTAACGATTTGCCCTAAAAGCATCAACAGGTCATCGCGTGTAGGTAATCTTTATCATATTTCCATATGCTCCCTTTATTTTCTTCTCTGCCGGTTGTTTTTTTGCTGATTAGTACCTAAAACGAATTTATTCTATTAAGAAGGTTGACGGATCGAAAATTATGTTGGATTTATATTAACGTTCTGTGTATATTAATACCCTGTTTGATTATCATAGTCCACTGAATTGATTTCCTTTTTTTTTTTTTGCCAGTAAATTCCATGTAACGGTATTATTGATTTTGCTCGACTTGAAAACAGAACTTAAAAAAAGAAGCTATAAATTTTAGTTCGTTTGTTGCTTTCAGGATGCAACTTTAAACGATAATTGGTGGTTTCGCAACTGTAAATGACATAACAATTTAGCTACAATTTATTGGTAGAGTCCAAGTTTTTTATTCTCTTCTCCTTCCCCTCATATTCCTTATTTTAGCAATCAAATTTCCTTTTCCATCATGTTACCTTCTGTTTGGCCCATTAGGTTAAGCATCTGATTGGAATTACCCAGCTCCAACAAATGCGAAATCTCTTTCATTCCTTCATTTGGATCCATAGCCGTCATTGTCCAGTTAATAGCTTAATCCATAGTAGTAGTTACATAATGGTTATTTTGTGATACAATAATTAATAGTATTTGGTCTCATGCTTTTGTTTTTGTTTTTTAGTATCGGTTCTGATTTGTTGATACCTATTTACAAATTTACAGTTCACATTTGAAAGTCAAAAACACAGTTGGCCATTATTATTAAATTGGTTTGGGTAAGTCGATTACAAATTGGTTATTTTATCAAGTCAAGTTGCAATTGCTATTGAATTAGCTAATTTTTGAGATATTGGTTTTCTTAATATCTCGCTTATATATGGCTATTTTCCTGAAGGCCACCTTATACCGCTTTAATGCAACAAATTAAGGGGATAAACATAACACAAATTTTTTTTTAAAAAAAGAAAATCCTTTTCTTATATTGCGTAGTATTTTAGACCATTATTACCAAAAAAAATTCTAAGCACAATCATGTGAGTATCTAAATATGTCTTCTTCAAATTGGTTGATGCCTTTTATTTTTGTTTTGTGAAGTTTGTGATGATAAGTTGACAAATGCATTGTTATGGTCATGTATTAGTAAACTAATTTAGTTAGTACATTTTTTTTTACTGTATTGTGTGCAACATCTAATTTGTGCATAATTTTTTGGAGATAATACATATATTTCATGCCATCAAAGATTCTTAAAAATCTTATATATATATATATATATATTTGTGTGTGTGTGTTATAGTGATGTATAAGGTCTTTGAAAAGACATGGAATACTTATTTATTTGATTAATTGAAAAATAGTAATATAACATAAATCCATATTTTAGTACAACTAATAGTTGTCCAAGAGTCAGCATGATGAAAATATACAAATATATCAAAGTAAATGACCTCTCTCATATCACACACCTACTTCGATTGATTGAGTATTACATGTTTTTGTTGCAATTTTAAAATCACCGATGTACTAATATTTATTTATTTATTTATTCAAAGTTACTGTTTGCAGATTTATTTCATGTATCTGCATTGCAGTCCTAGGGAACGACACTTGAAAAATCAACTACTAAAGTAACATATGTGAGGGAAAGGCTGTGCGCACTAATCGACCACCCTTAGAGCCTGGAAAGCCGTGAGGATAATATTAGGACGGGAGACTTCCTGGGAAGACCTCTCGTGCTTGAGTACGGGAGCCTTTGGCACTGGGTATCCACCTTTATTCTTTTTGGTAATACGATAACACCTGTTCAATTTTTTTAGCATTTTACATTTTAGCTTTATAATTTGCTTTTGTTTTACTTTTACAAATTTACATTGGTTACATGTATGTTTATTACTTCAAAACTAAATGAATGAGCCTGACACATTGTTGAACAAAGGTTATAATTTGCTTCACCCGTAAATTGGAAACTAGCTTATTTTTGTGCTTTTTATCTGCTTTCATGTATTTATCATTTTCTTTCATATCACTAACAAACGTTTAACTCCAGGAAGAGTGAAAAATGAACGAAAAATATATAGGTTCAACTTTAACTTCTCGCCAATAATTTTAATAGTATTTAGTTCTTTGTCATGCTCAGATTTGAAGTTACGTCTTCGTTTTTTCCGTGCTTTTCAACTAAGCTAATCAAATTATTATAAGTTTAGAATTTACTTCCTAAAATTTATATGAAATAATTGTACTTTCATTTGCCAATTAAAAAATGACTGAAGGTGCAAAATGAAAAAAAGTGGGATAATGAATATTTTAGCTGAGTTTAATTGAGTAAATAAGACAGAAATTTGAGGAAATATTCAAATTTTATGATAACATAATTGATTGATGATGTTTCTGTATTTATTAAGCTTAATTTAGTGTATTTTGTTGTGTACATTTTTTTTTTTTCTTTTTAAAATTAGCACGTCGTTTACTATGACTGTTGGTTCATAGCTCTTTGTTTCGGCAAGCATGGTTTTTAGCTTTTAGTTACAAATAATTTTAACAAACAATAATATGGCGGTGATTATCTTTAGTTTTTACTCAAAAAAGCACAAGGTTTATTTGAGGTACTTGAATGTTGCTGTCATATTTCATAAGATTTGCAGGGATTTTATGCACTTTTATTAAGAGTTATGCACTTTCATGTGTATGTAGTATATGTATTCTTACATGTTTGTATGTATACAACATATGTTTAGTTTCTCATCAGTGCATAATCATAATTTCCACGCTGCTCTCATTTTTGGTTAACCATTTTCATGTACAATTAGAATATAGATCTCCATTTTCGTATACAGTCCATTGGTTTGGCAAAACTGATTAGAAACGGGTAATTTTAGGTAAGTCCATTTGCAATCCTTATTGAATTAGCTAATTTTTGTCATCATATCTCGCTATGATAACATAATTGATTGATGAGGTTTCTGTATTTGTTAAGCTTAATTTAGTGTATTTTGTTGTGTAAATCTTTTTTCTTTCTTTCTAAAATTAGCACGTCGTTTACTATGACAGTTGGTTCATAGCTCTTTGTATAGGCAAGCATGGTTTTTAGCTCTTAGTTACAAATAATTTTAATAAACCATAGTATGGCAGTGATTATCTTTAGTTTTTACTCAAAAAAGCACAAGGTTTATTTGAGGTTCTTGAATGTTGCTGTTATATTTCATAAGATTTGCAGGGATTTTATGCGTTTTTATTAAGAGTTATGCATTTTCGTGTGTGTATAGTATATGTATTCTTACATGTTTGTATGTATACAACATATGTTTAGTTTCTCATCAGCTCAAAATCATAATTTCCACACTGCTCTCATTTTTGGTTAACCATTTTCGTGTACAATTAGAATATAGATCTCCATTTTCGTATACAGTCCGTTGGTTTGGCTAAATTGATTAGAAACTGGTAATTTTAGGTAAGTCCATTTGCAATCCTTATTGAATTAGCTAATTTTTGACATAATATCTCGCTTAAATGTGGCTATTTCCACGAAGACTACCTTATATCTAATTTCTGTGTGATTATTGAATCAAATTAATCTACTCGCTTCATTGTGTAGGATAATATAACCCTTATTGTGGTCCTTGATGCGAAATTCAATATTCATGGGCATGGTATTCCCGGAAAAAGGCAGCTCCTATGTGTGGTGAGTATTCATATTTGGAGAAATAATTTATATCCATGAATGCTAATGTAAATTGTTGATATCAAAATCCATTTTACTTGAGAATTGAAATTACTGCCAAATCCTGAAATCATTTAGGTAGTTCACTGTCTAAATAAATTGGTGATTATTACTACTACAAATTTTGTAGTTAATACCTTAAAGTGCAAAACTTTCATTTTATTATTGTCATTCAGAGTATACATGCTAATTTGTTTCCACTGCAGGAAAACAAGGTCACAAGAATGTAAAACTGTGGTAGATCCGCATCATTTCTTTTTTGAATTTACTGTACAACCATTTATTGTACATTTTTGGCCATATTTCCACATAAAATAATTCTAGACTCAATAGTCTTTTGAAAGGATTAAAACAAACTACTGTTAGCATTAATATTCCTATATTGGTTTGTAGGGGTTTTAGTTCTATCACAAAGGTATGCATTCATTTCTTTGTGTACATATATGTAACGCACAAAAATGTTTATTTATGGCGTAACTCTAAGATATGATTAGAGCATCCACTAAGCCTTCATCTACAATAATTCTGTAGTCCAGATTTTTTTTGTTTATTTAAACAAACTGAACAAATATAGAGGGTGTTTCTAGAATCTAGACACATAAATTGTCTCACTTTCCACAAAATTGAATAATTGCATAAGAACATGGACATTTGAATAATTTTAGTTTTGAATTGCCAGGAATATAATTAATATAACCTCCAATTTAATTTTGGTTATAAATAAGTTCCAATTTTAGAATATGCATTGTTGATATCTTGTACTTTAATTAATTTGAACTCCCAAATTTATTTTTTAATATAATTTATTTGAAGTTGGATTTTTGTGAGATCATTTATTTGGAAATCAACCAAAAAGGGATGTTTCATGCGTACATATTATGAAAATTAAATGCTCTTTGTACACTATATAATTCAACTTTTGCCATCTTTTTTACCATATATTTAAATTAAATTTTGATTTCTTTATTATATGGTATGTTAGTTTTGGGAACATAAAATTGTTCACCAGGTAGATATTTGATTTATGGAAATTAGGCAATTAGTTTAAGCGTTGATTTGTTACAAACAAAGCATAATTTTAATATTCATGGTATCTTCATTGAAAAATTATAATCGCAATTTTATTATCATAAACCACAGTATTAACATAATAATACAAGAGTATCAAATTCTTTGTTATTACACGTGACAGCATCCTATGTCTCCAGGCATATGTTCTCTTATCGTTAAACAATAACTTCTTGGTAGGTAATTGAGAGATGGATAAAAACAAGAGTAGCAGTCTTCAAGTATTGAAGTGTCTGAATTTTTTTAATGCTATTATGCTTGCTATAATTACCGATCATCGTGTATCTCAACCATGTTACAGATTGAAATTTACCTAGGAGGTGGCCGCTAAAGCTTTACACGTTGTAAAAGGGACATGGAATCAAATCAGATGGTAAAAGTTTTTATATAAATCACACTTTATATTTTTAAAGTATGATAAGTTGCTATAGTTTATCAGTTCTCTATTAATTCAACCTTCATGATTTTTCAGGCTAATTTGAGGGAATTTCATTTTCCCATATGGTTAGCAATAATTTACGTATATATATATTCCATAGCTTTAATACTGCATAATGTTGACACATTACAAGAGGATCAAACTCCATGTTATTACAAGTTGACAGCATCCTTTGTCTGTACGCATATATTCTCTTTTCCTCGAATGATAATAACTTCTTTGGCAATTTACTGAGAGATGGACAAAACCAGAATAACAGCCTTCAAGTACTCATGTACATAAAATTGATTGATGCTATTATGCATGTTATAATTACTGATCGTTGTGTATCTCATCCATTTTGCGCATCGAAAACTAACTAGGAGGCGACCACTATAGGTTTAAAGAATATAAAAGAGGCATGGAACCAAATAAGGAGGTAAATTCTTTTCCATAGATTTTACATTATATCTTTCAAGTGTTAGTTAGCAATAATTAATTTGTTCTTTTTTGATTCAGCCTTTCTTTTATTTTTGATTAATTTTACCAATATTTGATATAGATATAGACACACACACACACACACACACACACACACACACACACACATATATATATATATATATATATATATATATATATATATATATGCACACACATATAATGTGATACACAGACTAAAAATCTATCAATTACTTTTAAATTGCACGCAGATAGTGGGATGAACAAGTACCATTTGAAATTGTTTTAAATGGTAATAAATTTATCTTTAAAAGTGGTACTTTTATTACCAATAACAAAGCAATTACTTTTCATATTTGTTGAATTTCAAATAAATTAGCATTAATAGCAATAATATATGCTCTGATACATCTACGTAGCCAAATTTCAAATATTTAGTTGCATGCATTTTTGTTGTTAACTTCAACAATTTATAAAAAAAAAACCTAGCGTTGTGTTAAAGGTGGTACTTTTATTAGCAATAACAAAGTAATTACTTTTCATATTTGTTGAATTTCAAATAAATTTGTATTAACAGCGATGCACCTGTATAGGCGGGAGAGACGACCTTATTTAAAAACTACTGAAATACATTTATTTTTTGCTAAAAAACAACTTTTATTTTGATATTTTCCAAGAATGACTGTTAAAAAGACAATGACCGTCATTTTTTCTTTTGATCTTCAAAAAGATATTTGATTTTCCAATTTGGAAATGTAACCGACAATTAGGATTATGGCATAAGGCACATGTTAGGTTGTATCCCCATTATCTCAATCTTCATCTGACTCTCCCACAATACAATTTGATATGATTATTGTTAAGTTTCCTTATATTAAGATTCAAATAGTACCATTTTAATAAACGGTTTGTTAAAGGATATTATGATAAGTTATGATAGTTCATGTTTTGATGTTAGTTTTGATGATTATTAAAGTGATTTTTTTTACCACACTAAATTGACCACTATAATAATTATTAAAGGAATTTTTATGTAGCTTGCAACATGTATTATGGTTTCCAAAAACAAGGAATTTTTTTTAAAAATAAAGTGAAAACGAAAAATATTTTGAAAGGGTATGGGATTTTAAATTTAAAAAAAAAAAACAAATTTCAACTTATTTCAAAAATCCTTCATCTTTTGTTTTGTTGATCTGAATCACTTCTCTCAGTTCTCACTTTACCAACTTCCTTTTTAATGATGCTTTAACATATGACTAAAAACACAGCATCTTTGTAAAGTATATATATCCCCATTTCATATTTTGAAAAGCAGTTACAATAGCGCTATATTAAATTAAAGGTATCTAAATTACCGTGGTTAGTACGGTTTTTCTGCCTCTGTGCCCATACATTTTTATTAACTTGAATATACTTGCTATTTTGATATCTAAAGTACTGTTTAATACCAATGGTATGTTTTTAATATCAACCTGAGTCAGTGTATTATACTTATTAAATTTGTACTTCTGTTTTGAAAATATGGTTTTAATATTTGATTTTTGCTTATATTTTGATTGTTTGACCCATACACTGTCATTCTAGCGTCGTGAAAATGTTAACAAAGAACTTTAATGTGAAACATATTGAGAAAGAAAATTGCACAAATGATAAGTCCTAAAGACATTAGACTAAATTATTTTAGAAAGTCTCATCACCCTGAAGTCTACATCAGGACAGCTACATGGATAGAGGTATGTCCCAATGACGAATTCCTTTTCGTTATCGGACAAATTATGGAATTTCTCTCTATGTGTGTGTATGTGTGTACACACGCGTGCATACATGTGTGTGTGTAAGATAGAGAGAGAGAAAGAGATCAGAAATCAAGTAGAGAAAAGTAATAATTTGTCGCTGAGAAGCACGCTCATACACATCACTGCTGATGTAATACTTCTTTTTACCAGATATGGCATTCCTTTGAACTACAATCTTTTGGTCCACTGTCTTGATTTATTTATGATTATAGTGTTTTGTTATGAACATATTTAATATAAATTTCTATAATTTACTTTTAGTTTGTTACTGGATGGAGAGTTCTGTCCTATTTACTCAACTTCTAAATCAGTAGCATGTTATGGCTAGACTGTTAATTGAATTCTATGCTTGCAATAGGATACCAGTTTTTGTACCACATTGTACATCATTTTTGCAGTGCACTAACATTTGATTAGCTTTGTACAAAAGGTTTTATTGTATTTAATTACACAGTACAACGCAAAGCGAATGACAGTTTAACACTTGTGCAGAAAAATAGGTATAATATGTTTGTATGTGCATATAATTATTTAATATTTTGAAGAGTTTATACAAAGATTAAAGGCGTTATATTATCTGACAAGTTTATGGTTAGTCTAAACCAGCAAATTGATTTATTATTTTAATGTCATTGTTTGAGAAGCTTTGTTATATTATTTGCATGCAACCAAAATTTTAGTATAGCAGGAAAATGTTCAACTTTTGAAAGTACTTATTCTTATTATTTTTTGAACCTGTAGGGAGCATGCATATGTGGAGAAGGTTGATGATGAGCATGATACACAAAACTTCTGGAGATGACCTAATGTAGTTATGTTTGCCTTTTAATTATGCACCACTACTTTGATAAATATAATGTAACGTGTAACCCTGATTTCTAAATGTTACATTCAACACAAAATCCATGTTCCCATCTATATTACTGCTTTTTGAATTCTGCCATTGGCATGATGTTTTTGGATAATAATTTTTTTATATCACTCAGGGCCAAAAGGTATGGTGGAAAATAAGTGCTAATCTACAAATCTTCCTTTTCCAATTAATATAACACGTCTGGCTATTGAAAAATAATTATTTCTGCTATATGTTCAAATAATGAAGTGTTGTGTCACGTTATTCCGACTGATTTCCATGTTATGATTCTCAAGTAAGTTATGATATGATTGGTTCTCATGTTCTCACTTTCGGTAATTTTATTTGACTTTTACTTGATGCTATTTTGAAAGTTTTAAATTGTATGCTTAGATTGTTGTCAGATTCAGAATTATTATTATGTAATTAAAAAGGTTTCAAGAAATAATTCACCATTACCATTAAATATGTAAATAACTCAGAAATAAATGACTACATTTGACAGTGTGGACTTTTTCATTTCTGTGTGCGTACCACGGGTTCGCACTTGTTAGCTTGAAATAATTGGCAAAATAAAATTACTTTTAAACCAATAAGATAAAATATATGATAAGTAATTAATTACAAAATTTCAATCCGATCCGAGTCAACTTCAGTAATGATTCAGCTCGCGTCTCATCGCATCTCGTTTCTCAAGCCGAGTATCCTCCAATTTTCAACTTTATCAAATTTTCATAATACTTTATAAAAAAAATTTACTTAGTACTCGTCTTGATTTCTCTAAGTAAAACCCTTTTTCTAAATAACAGTTTTCGAATTAATCACCATCCATAGCTACGTCGTTCTCATATAAGTTTAGAAAACTCTTATTTCAATCATTGCGAAATTTTCAATTTTTTCTTTTCAGAAATCTCCTTTCTTTTCTTTCTCTTCTTTTCAAAATAAATTGTTAGAAGATTTCAGAACACTTTGGAAAATCGGTTCATCTTTCACTTTTATTTTCCTTGAAAATTTCAAACACACGAAAATAGATTTCGGAAATCTTTACCGCAAAAGCTTTTATTTTCGAAAATACTTTCCTTTAATATTTTATTTCCAAAATCTTTTTCAAATTTTTTCAAATTCCGCAGATTCTAGTATCAGAGTTGCTCATTCTAAGGTATTTCTACCTTATCTCTAATGAGTTTTCAAACCGAATAAGCCAAGCTTTGTATGAACCCAAGCTCTGATACCAGATGTAACGACCTGACATTTTGCCTGCCTCAAATCGGTATTTAAACCAACTTAAATCGTTCAAGATGCCAGATTGTTATTGGCTTACACGGTTTAAACAGAATTAACACAGAATCACAGAGTACAATAATTGCAACGGAATAAAATTTTATAAATAATCAGAGTTGATACAATATTTTTGTACAGCGGAAGAAATATAAATTTATACATGAATTTTAGACGAGTAAAATTTACACTTTGTTGTCGGCTTGCGCATGCGTGCGTCTTCGTGTGTCGCCTTTGCGTGCCTCTCCAACTAGTTACGAGTTGATATTATAACCTGTAACACTTAGGGCCTGACCCGAGTGTCCCATGCAAAATACACAAAACACCCGAGTCAGAATTAAACTTATTTCAAGTAAACACACTTCGATAATCACATAAATATAATTGTTAATCCCAACCAATTAACTTGAATAATTCGAGTATACCACGTGGACTGCCGAAATATCACGGAATACATCACAGTAGGAATGAACTTGCATATACAAGACGTTACTATTACAAATGGAAGCAAAGCAAGGAGATTATGTAACTGAGTCACGCATAGAATCCCATCATGTAGGTATCATGTGAATCACGCAAACAGTTAGTGCTATTACAAATAAGGGAAATAAAAGGAGACTGGGTTGCATGGACATGAAGGGCAGAGGAGCAGGTCACACATGTAGGTCGAAGTCAAAATGTCCACAGACCCAAGATATATAAACCCAGTTTCAAGCAATAAAACAGCGAAGTATTATGTAAATACACATACCAACCAGAAAATTTAAACATGAATAGTAGTGTGTCTGGCATAAAACTAAGAACTGACTAGCAGGGTTAAGTGACAATACAAGTCAAATGATGTCAACTAAAGGTTGGGAATCGTACACATATATAGGCATAACTCAGCTAAATCCAATCCAAAAATGGCAAAGTGTTGGGTAATGTTGGGTAAGTACCAAATAACAAACTTATGATCATGAAGTGATAAGGTGTCTGACAATGGATACACAACCCCGGGCTACACGGAAAGGAGAAGCATGTATCTAGGAAACGACCTACGAACAGCGGGATTGGCATGGCCTTAGGCAATATGTTCAAGGCAAGGTTTTTCTATTGTGATGTCAAAAATTCCCGCATGGACCATACATCAAATAACATGCAAAGGTAAATGAACAGTGAATTTTGATGCAACATTCTAGGATGACTATATCTTCGTTTAAATCGGGATGGTACCCAGCTTATTAGAAAAACTAGTACTTATATTAGTTAAGAGCAAATGGTGACAAAAGACGGCCACTACATATGACATATAGGTTTACATTGTATGTGCTACAGGAAATAAAACAACAAGGGCATCCCCAAATGGGTGAATATATGGTCCCAGTTTAGCCATAAGGCAAGGGAATCGAAATTTTAAGATACAGGTATATACATATATATATATATATATAGCCATGTTTTAATAACCGAACCGGACCTTCGGTTGGACCACTGTTAATCGCGGGCCATAGTCCACAACGGACCGGAAACAGTTTTAACCGTTAATGGGATTAAACCCAGGTCCAACCGTGGAAAAAGAGGTCATACCGCCAAAAACGGCCTGGTTTACTAAAATATTTTGGAGCCTAATCAAGTTTTAATATAAGAAATGCGGTCCTTGCTGATGTCAGCCCACATGGGGAACTTGAAGGACTTCCCAATGTAGCAGGGATTATTCTATATCTGTAAGCAAATGTATTGTTGGGTAAATTAGGCGATGTGGGACATTTATTCTACAGGATATTCATTTCATGGAAGCAGGGACTGTTTTCATCTGAATAATTTTGTATATATTTTATATTTAAATATATAAATTTTCAGAAAATAAGTTGCACGGTTCGACCGGTTGAACCATCATAACCTTGGACCTTCTGTCGTCATGGTTCGGATCGCGGCACGGTTATGAAAACTATGATATATAGTTGCGAAGATAAACTAAATCCCGAACCCAAGAGAGAATAACACAAGTACTGACTATGCAATTTATAGTAACAAGGTATGCATTTAAGTAGCGACGAATGTATAAATCTCACATCATTAAACCGACAATAGTGAAATGCTTGTGTTAACATAAATGGTCGTAGCAAGATTTAATAGAATGAAGCACACTGTAACCGAATCATCCTAACAGAGCAGACAACCAAAATAACCGACAAGTAGTAGCCCAGCAAACCCCCGAAACAATCATACCTAGTGAAATATCAGGTGGCGACTTAAAAAAAGTTTAATCGTAAGTAAACTTACCTTTAATCGCGTAGTTGACAAAGAACAGGAGCTGCGGATCATGTGTTGCAGGTAAAGGCGGCTAATATCCGGCGAGATGTTGATTCTGATCCAAAATGACACCGTACCCATACGAATACACTGCTGTCATCGCAACAATAAAGGGACAGAGGCAAATGGAAACTCACACAACCAAGGACTTGCCGAAAAAGTGCCGGAAATTCGGACACACCGCTAGCAGGTGGACGGGAGTGAGCGAACTTAATGGCTAAAGCTTTAAAGCCACCGGCTTTGGGTGCAAGACGCTACCGGTGGTGCCAAAGATGTGACTTTTGGCTTAATAGGCGGCGCTGGCTCAGGCAGCGATGGAGGGTATTGCCACTACGAATAGCGGTATATTGATGCAGTGAAGCTGGCTCGAGGTGGCGACAGAGCGTTAACAGGAGGCGAATCCTGATGGCGCCAGTCTCGAAGACATGGAGATGGAGTTGCCGGAAGTAAGCGGGGCAACGCTGAAAGCGAACAGCGATGATCGGTGGAGCGAAGGTGCGAAGTGGACGTTCAGCTGTTACAAATCGATTTTAGCAAAGTTGTTTTGAATATTCAGTGGACATGATTTACTTTGGGGAAAAAGAAGAATTTTGATTTTGGTGAAGAATGATAGTAACATCTATTCAGGGGAAATGAGAGGAAGAGTGTATTTTGGTTTGTGGTGAGCGAACAAAAGAGGGTACGCGTTTTATAATAGAAAGAAGGGAGACCAGTATCCAGAAAAATCTCTACGTATAATTCGTTCACAGATAAATATTGACAGGTGGAAGAAAACTTCAGCACAAAATCTCTAAGTGCTGTAGCCAAATCTTGAGTAAGATTTTAAATTAGATTTTGCTCAGATATTGTTTGATTCTAAACCGTGGGCTGAACGAAGAAATTGTTGAACGAAGTATACAACAACGTTATCCATGGTTGAATGAAGAAAGGAGTTTGAACGCTAAGTAGAGAGGCACAGCTGAAACGAACGAACAAGACAACGTTGTTTACGTTATTCAAACACGTTATAAATTTTACAACCACTAGTCGTGTGTTTAACTAAATTCATACTTAATGTTTCTCCTTTTTTTTCTTTTTTTTCAAACAAAATCAATAACAGTTTAAATTAAAAGTCAAATTTATACTTAACGCTTCATACGCAATAAAATTTACCAAGTCAATTAGTTGTTTCAATTCAAATATATATGTTTGGCGTTAAGTTTAAACTATACATTAACGATTTATAAAATCAATTAACCGTTTTAAACTAAAATATTCAATTCTAATTAAAAGAAATAAATTTCATTTCTCGAATTATAACGATCATAAAATCCAATTTTTGTGTTGCAATTGTATTCGTTATATATAACGTTCATACTTGAAATAGTTCATGGAAAGAAATTCCAGTCTAAATTGGTTACGTAAGACACAAGTTAAAATACTATAAATTACTCAATGCAAACAATTTGGCCAGAATAGAATTTATGCAAAGAACATATTACACAAAAAATTTGTACCTTGGCAAGTTCAGATAAAATGATTAAATATAAATGATTTAGAAAACATATTTAAGGTAAGGCAGAAAATTTTAATTTGAATAAATAAATACTTCAAGTATGCAATAGATAAATCGAAATAAATATAATAAGAATATAAGCTAAAGAAAATAAAAATACCGTAACTATTAAAATAAATAATTAAATCAGAATACAACGAAGAACATAATCTAAATACAAATAATACCGTAGACAAATCAACTTGATTTCAAACTTGAAACTCCGACAAACGTTTACATGAAAATTAAATTTACAAAAGAATATTCCTTTATAAGTTTATTCAAATACGTTTGAAAAAATTGAAATTCAAATATAGATATATTCTAGTTTGCTCAAAAATAAGTAAAATTTTAAATTCCATATCAAAACTCAACAATAAATCTTAATTTAAATTATATTAAAATGTCGAAAATTTTGGTTCGTTACAGTTGCATTGCGATTTCCATTGTTTTTTCGTCGGTGTTTAGACGTCGCTATTGATGATGTTTCTTGTAGTTAGTTGGGAAAAACGTCACAATACCAACAGTTTTTGCAATGTTTTTTCTCAATTTATTTGGATGATATTAACTATCGCTATTGCGTCGGGGTTGCGTTGCGATTTCCGATGCTTTTTTCTCGTCGCATTTAGGCGTTGCTATTAACACTTATCATAATAAACTCTGTGTTCCGTGCACTGCACGGGCTTCATTTTTTCCTTTTTAAAAAGAAAATACGCCCACTAATATTAGATTGTAGAGAATTTAAAAACTATCATTAATATTTGATTAGTAATCCACTCGATATCAATTTCTAAGATTAAATGCGCAAGTACCATGTTACACGATAATGAAAATTATGTTATAGAGAAGAAGCACAAACACGGATATCCTCTCTAACGACCAGGGCCGGTTTGAGCTTGTGGGTTGCCCTAGGCGAACAGGTGATTTAAAAGGGAAAAACAGAAGGCTGCAAAGGGGAAAAACAACATTTTGTGTGGTTTGCAGGCAAAGAAATGGGAAGAAGGGAAAAAGAGGAAGTGGAAAGAACTGAAGAAGAAGGAAAAAAATGCTGTATTGGAGCGATCTCAAGATTGACAGGCAAAAGCACAACCAACTACATTAACAATACTCTACATCAAGAACTCATCAGTTATCTTTTATTCTAATTTTATGTTTATCACTGCCAACACCATTTCTCCCGCCGAGGGGGTTACCCTAGACGGTCGCTTGCTCTGCCTAGGCCTGGAGCCAGCGCTGCTAGTGACATAATGTAGTTTTAAAATCTAAAAGTAGGGCTGCCGATGAATACCCGAAAAATCCGATATCTGTGCGCATTCGTATATTCGAAAGTACGAAATATATCTGTTACCTGAGATGTGGATATGAATATCCAACATTCGGAAATCCTTCTGCATATGGTTATAGTGGTATCCGTATCCAAAAAATATCTATTCAGTTTTCTAATGCGTGTGTATGTGTTTGTATATATATTATATGTAATGTTTAATTTACACCGAAGTTTAAATTAATATATAAATTTTCTTAAAATAGCTAAACTAATCTCTTGGGGTGAGCATTTGGTTTGGTTTATCCGATTATAAAATTGTGAAACCAAAGTAAAACCGATAAAAATAAAAATCAAACCAAACCAACCAAATTAAGATTGGTTGGTTCAGTTGGTTATCCAATTTAACCGAACTGAAAATATTTTAGACTTTATGTTCATAATAATAACTATAATTTGATATAAATTATAAACATATTATTATTTATGATTACTACACTTCTCAAAAGTAATTTTGATACATATGTGATGATTAAAATTTACTTAGATAACTAAATTAGCCTAAAATATTTTCTATAATATCGATAATTTTGAAAATATAATAAAAATTTGGTTAATTTAGTTAAGTCGATAACCAAACTAAATATTTTTCCAAATCGATTACAAAACAATCTAATTTCAAAACCAAACAAAACCGACCAAAATAAATTGGTTCGGTTGGTTTATTTGGTTTAACCAAATAATCCTCACCCCTACTTATGTCAACTATTAGATTATAAAAGAATGTCGTATTTGGTACTATACAACAATTTAAATCATGTACTCATTTTTTTATGGTATGATTATAATTAAAAAATAATTGCGTATATATTTCTATGATATATGTTTTGATTTATTTTAGTCTTATGGTTGTATTTTTCATATTTTGGACACTTTATCACTTAAAATATTTGTTGTACGAAATTTATTTGATCGATTTCTTGTTTGTAATTTCCAATTAGATGTATTCATCTTTTCAAGAAATATTTTATGAGCAAAATTTGCATGTGAACGATGTATTTGTAAACTTTTATTATTTTATTTTCAGACATTTTTTTTGGATTTTTTCGGATATTATCCGCCAACCGCATACGATGTATATTTTTAAGTTTTAGATACGGATATTTTTGAATATCCGTATTCGTTAAGGCGGATACAGATATTGTCGAATATCCGAAAATATCCATGGATATGGATACAAATATTCTTAAATAGGTATCCACGAAAATCGGATACGGATACGAATTTTCATTTTTGGATGTGGATTCAGATACAACACTATCTCTATCCGTCTACATCGGTATTAACCAACTTTATTGGTGAAAAATCGGTACTTGCTCACTGCATAATTGTTGAAGTAAGAATATAAAGATAATACGTAACATCTAATATGAAATACACTTGGAATCACTCATAAGCTAAAATTATGATCGTGAATTATTAGTAGCTAACTAAAAGTTAGTGGAAAATATGTCCTAAAATGACTTGTGGAATCATCATGTCCAGCGGGTACTGGAGCAATAATATGCCTAAATAGTATTTTTATTGTTTTCCAATTAGCAGGGGTACATGACATAAAATAATCTTTTAAAAATGCTTCACGTTGGATATACGAAGAGCCATCGAATGTGTGTACATCAACCGACATTTTGTTGTTTGTTTACTAAAGATAAGTTTCAGTTACCGGAGATAACATCGTGAACGAGTGAGAGAAGTTTGTAGCAAAAAGTGGGTACAGCAAACCAACATCTTCTCACTTTTTGCGCCCCTGCAACTAATGCAAAATGAAATTAATGTTACGTCTTCCGCCCCACTTCAACGCTAAACCCTGTAGGTTATGGTTTTATATAGCTCGTTACTTTAATCGTTTTTGATGTGGGACTGTGTAGTTTTCGCCACTTTCCCACAATGTATTAGATAGTGAAGTTTTGCTCCTGTATCAATATAAAATGCGCATGTGATAATAATAGGAGTTTGTTTACACTAATGTCATGGGACACCATCACTCTATTGGTGGAAATCAGAGGGATTTATATCGACCTCCCTGATTTCCACCAATGGGTTGGTGGTGTCCCATGAAACTAGTGTCAACAAACTAGGTCTCGTGTGATAAATGCGTCAAATCATCATTTTTTGTTACGTGGCAGTTTATGATATGAATTTAATTACACTTTAATTAGCGGATCTAACGAAATTTAAGATTAATTCAGTTTGCTTATAAATAATGTATTTTTTTTATAAGTTTTGGATGACATTTCAAAGACCGTCACCGGTTGCAATTTCAAATATCGTTATATGTATATGACGCCGTTTGAAGTGTTGTCAGTGTGCTCTGTTCAACTTAATGTTGAATTCATTAAAACGGAACGATATTTGTAATTGGTTTTGAAATTGAACCACAAGCGTAATAGGTGTTAAGAAGCGAACCAAATTTAAAAAAAAAAAAATTAGACTAAAACATAGACGTTGTGAACTATTTAAACAGGACTGAGTATAAACTATTCTCATCATCATGTCTGAACAACATTTTAGATACCAAGTACATTTTTATGCATTCGGATCTTTTCCAACTGTGTTTACTGAGAATCAGTTGAAGTATAATTTTTAGTCTATAGGCAGCAATGAAGGTTGGAGACTTAGGTCTGCAAATAAACCTTGGTTCAAACTCGGTCATGCACTTGTTTATCACAAAAAACAAAATCAAGCAATTACAAGTACAGTGCATTGCAAAGTTTTATTTTAAATTATTACGTCTAGATTATTGATGATTTGAAGTTTGCCCTTAACATTTTAGTAATCCAGCCGATATCATATTCTAAGATTAAGAGCACCAGTACCACATCACATGATAGGGAAAATTAGGTTATAGAGAAGAAGAACAAACACTGATTTCCTCTCTAGTGACATAATATAATTTTTATAATTTATAAGTACTATACTAGTCAACTTTATCGGTGAATCTATCGATTAGAATTTGTTCACTACATTATTGTTGAAATAAGAGTATAAAGGTACTATGTAATATATATATATATATATATATATATATATATATATATATATATATATATATATATATATAATATGAAAGTGCAGTTCGAATTAGTTATAAGATAAACTTATGACCATGTATTATTAGCATAGTTATCGGGACCCGACCGGATCACGGTCGGACCCCAATTAACCGCCGGCCGTAGGCTTCCACGGCCCGGAGAAACTTCAAGTCTCTCGTACGTTGGAACCGTCGGTTGAATCGCAGAACCACGGCTTGTTGTAGTACATAAACCGCAAGAAGCCGTCGCTTCAACAACAAGAAGCGAAAATGAAATACAATTTACCCCAAAAGTTTGAAACCCTAGATTCAAAATCTTCGTATCGCCAGTCATAAATTTCTCTGTCGCAATGTTTCCCACTGCCGAAGAATCTCCTGCTTCACTAGGTATCAGCATTAATTTTTTGAATTTTCTTATGAAGTACTTTTGTGTTTTTATCAAATGAACCCATTTGTTGCGGTATTTTAGTGCACTATTGTTTACTTTTATAAATTTTGCATTCATTGATGTAGCTAATTTATGAAACCACTTGTTGCATAATACTCCCTCTGTTCCACATTATAAGATGTTTTATAAAGTTTATTTTGTTTTAGAATGTAAGACGTTTAAACATTTTTACCCACTTTATCCTTTGCTCATAATAAATGCCAAAATTCAACAGCTACTTAGTTAGACTTTCCATGCATAAGCAGTTCACTTTCCAACCACTCCTTCATTAATGTGATTAAGCTTCTTAATTTTCCCTCTCTTTTTCCCTTGTTTTTACTTCCTTTCTTCTACTACATATTTATACTTAGTGCATATTTTCAGAACTTGCTTCAGGACAAGCTGCCATGGATAACAAAAATATTTCCTCTTCACCAAAGTTTATTAATGCAACTCTGGAAGATGCAAAGAAGGAAGCTCCAGCAAATACCAACTTAGAATCCAGGCGCATGCCTTCTGGTAAAGGAGAACAACACTTTTTCTCTGCAGAAAAGTCTACTGCTAGTGCAAACGTTGATGACATGAAGAAGAAAAAAACAGAAAAAACTGCTTTAGAAGCCCGTTCATTGCTTGATTTGAACAAGATACCTTTTGATGAAAGGCAGCTTGATCCTGATCCGAACATGCAAAATCTAATCCATACCATGTTGAAAATTATGTATCCGGAATTTTTTTAAAATTATATATGTAGCTTATGATGAAGTGGATGACAATGCTAGGTCTGACATTTTGGTTTCTTTTTGTAAGTCGGTTCCTCTTTTATGTAGTTTGGTGTTGGATCAATATTATTGTAATGAAATCTCTCTTTTGCTAGTAAATTTGTCTCCCCATTTACTAATACTTCCACCGTTATTTGCTCATTGTTATTTGTGGTTCTAGATTATTATTTTTTGGGTTGAGTTGCATGATTGCAGATTTTTTTTTTTTTTTGGGGTTTGAATTGCATGGTTGCAGTGTGCTATTACTTGTAATCTTGGATCACAAGCTCAACAAGCGCTGCATAAAATATGTACCAAAAGCATGCATAATGTCAAAGTCCAAACCCCAGAAAAGAGATGGAAGTACAACAAATATGCTGCTTTAAACCATGCAGTTACTACTTTTGAAGAGTAGGAAGCTCAATTAATTGCAATGAACATATCTTGCATTACATGAAAAAATTGTTTGTAATTTCAATTTGCACTACATTCAAATGTTGTTCAAACTTATTTGTACTAAGACAATCAGCTCATTACATACTGACATTCTCATTTATATTGCCTACAATGCATGGAGCAATATAATTGCATGGTCGGCGCGGAACGGCTCTTGCACGCAGCGCCCGTGGAGCGCGGTCGGTGCGGAACGACTCAGCACGCCGTGCCTGCGGAGCGTGGTCGGCTCGGTGCGCCGTGCCCACGAAGCGTGGTAGGCTCGGCGCGTCGTTCCCGCGGAGCGCGGGCGGTGCGGAATGGCTCGTCGTGCAGCGTCCGTGGAGCACGGTCGACGCGGAACGGCTCAGCGTGCAGCAAATGAGATATGGAACCATAGCGGAACAAAGTTGATGCTAAGGTGGAAGCAACTGGAACATATGTTTTTGTCTTACAAGTGTGTTCATGCCTACAATGTGTTCTTATTTTTAAACCAGACCCTTAGAAGTGTGTTCATGCCTTACAAGTGTATAATAACTTCACCATCATTACTCTATATCATAAATGTGTTATGTGTGTTGTGTCCATGCTGAAATATGTGATCACTTGTTACTTTACTGTTTTCATGCCTACAATGCATGGAGCAATATAATGCAAGTTATAAGCAGAACTAATGTATATGTGCACGGCGCGGAACGGCTCGGCATGCAGCGCCAGAAGAGCACGATCGGCGCGTAACAGCTCAACGCGGATTCATACATAGAGACCGCGGATTCATGCAAACATAAACTTGTTCAAAGAAGCAAATACAGAAGCATGCAAAAACTTGTACAAAGAAGTATGCATACATAAACTTACAAAGAAGCATACATATAGAAACATACAGAAACCATAAACAAATGATTCTAAAAATGCCTTGAATTTCATAGTTTCCCTATAGAAGCATACAAAGACATACTAACGGTTAGTAGTTTTGGACCTCATGCTCAGCAATACAAGTACACAACTCATAATTTCTCTCTTACACTAACAAATTTCTAACAGTTTGGACCAAATTATAGTCGCAACTAACTTGTGTAGAAAGATGGCCCTCTCTTTCAAATGCATACTTGTTCACATGCGGAATTTTGTATTTGTTCGAACCTTCAACTTTCATAATCTCTTGCATGCATAGTTGTAAAGTTACAAAATTATGGTTCACTTTTCTTGCTGGATATTCGTTAAATGATTTCTCAACTGCAGAGATAAGCTCTACTACTGTTCTTGGGCACTCCTTGTGTTGCAATGATTGAATGAAGTTGAAAAAACCAAGGTCTAGAATGTTTAAGTCTGGTGAGTTTGATGGTTGACATGTCAAACGAATGTCAAAACCATATTGTGAAGCGACAAGCTGAAACTGTTCATCATTTGGATCGACGTGTGTTCTTGTATTATCTTGTTGGATAAAGATAGTTCTATTCGAATCCTCCCTTGGCCATTTTCTTCGTATTGCGGGTATAACTTTTTCAATCAGATAGGCCCGTATGGTCTCTCTCTTGACTGAAATCATCGGTTTTATCTCCATAGTCCCCGCCTCTCTATTTCTACTTCTTCTCTCAGCTGGTTTCTCTGTGACAAAAGAAAATATTCCTATTTTTCCAGAAAATAATTCATTTCCTTCAACGTCAAATCTTGGACGAGCCATAGCCGCTAAGAACATCACCTTTCCAATAAAATTCTTGCTTTGACACGTGCGTAATGGTTCATCTTCTGCAGGAAGTAGGTAATAATTCTCGATTTTTTTGGTCATATAAAACCATTTCTCATCGATGTGTACCACATTATACATGGCCACAAACTTTGGCTCTTGAGGCATGCTTCTTGGGTCTAACATTGACATGCAAAAAAGTAAACGTGCTCTTTTATGCTCTTCCTTCGGATATGATTTGATTGCATTGGTGTGAAGACGGACAAGACCTTGTTTCACAAGTCTGAATAATGTAGTATAACTTACATTCAAAGCTTCAGCAAGCGTTCTCAACGTTGTTCGCCGATGTAAAGGAACATCGCGGACTCGGTTTAAGTCAATACAGACCCTCTTTCGACCACAATTCTTTGTTCGCCTATGTGACACATCGACAACCTCTCCATTTGGAATATTTTTTGATCGTCTCCAAATCCGTTTTACGGTTTGTATATTCACTGAAAATAAATGAGACACTTCTGTTGTTGTTTTTCTTTTTAGTTTTCCATTGACGCTCTTCTCCAACAAAGCATTATAAATAGCTCGCCTATCAACATTTGTTATGAACTTTCTCTGTCTCACTTGAGATATGCCAACATTTTCTGCATGTGGTAAAATAGCACATCAAAACAATATAAAAATATATGCATGGTGCTAGAAAATCAATGCCTTGTTTTAAATTAAAGCAATATATGCATGGTGCTAGATAATCTATTCCGAGCATGCATGGAAAGGTTTTGTGTGTTGCATGTGAGGAGTGATTGTGTGTATGACATGCATAGTTGTTTTGTACTACTGGGAATATATATTTAAATTTCTATGTTTTTATCACTCGTGGAAATTATGTATAGTTGCAGTGAGTAATTGTTAGTTTTTATCACTTACATTACCAGGTTTCCATTGAATGGATAGATTATGTATAGATGCAGTGAATAACTTGAATTCGTTTCAGTTTTCCCTTGAATGGTATCACATGCATTACCATTGGTCTAGAATGTTTGCTATGAGTAATTTTACTACTGCACTTTCGAATACTAGGTTATAGACTTTTGAAACTTTGGCAAAATACGTACAGTTACTAGTACACTTTCGAACATGGATTTATGCAGTAAGTAATCTAATTTTTGCTTAATTTTTATTCCATTTTTCCCCTTTTGCTCCTTGACTGTAACATATTCTTACTGCTTCTTGACTATAACATATTTTTACTAACATATCACGTGAACTTCAATTTTTATGAGTTACCATTATGAAACCAGATAGACCGTGAAACAAAATTAAGTAGAATTAGCATATGATGAAATGATACCTGTGGCTGGAGTTGGAATATATTCATCTTCTTCAAACAATTGATTAACATCTATCTCAAGTAATGGAGTGTTGGACTCTTGATTAGGATCCATATTTAAATCGATTACTATATTATCTGTAGAAGATAATCTGATTACCATTGGAACATGATCCTCCGTATCCAAATTGTTTTCTTCTTCGGGAATATTTGAGCCATGACCGCTAGAGAAAAATTCACGTTCATTATTTGTGTTACCCTCAGCGCTCAAAGGAGCATGATGCTGTTCAAAAGGAAACTCTTCCTCATCCACCGTTGGTGGGAAATTTAGATCAATGTGTTGATGCATTTTACTGGAAGCTCTGCATATGTTTTATGTAAGATTTCCATTTTTTGATTTGGCATTTTATATAGACAAATGAAACTTAATAATTTTGGTTTTGGCTCCAATTTAAAATATGAAATTCAAACACACAAAAATTCATTATATTTTCATGAGTTTTGAAGGAGGCGTTTGAATTATGGGTTGCTGCATGAAGAGTTCATGGGAATAGAAGTAAATGATGTTTCTATGAAAATAAGAGCCATACATAGCTGCGCATGCATGAAGAGCTGGACACAATTAATTGAAGTAAGGACTAAACTGACATTTGATGCATTTTCTTAATTCGTGTGCAAATGCCTAAAACGTCCTATAATGTGAAACAGAGGGAGTAGTATTTTAGACCACTATTGTTTATTTCGATAAATTTTGTATTCATTGCTGTAGCTAATTTATGTTTGGTATAGCATGTAAAACTATTTATGTTTGGTATAGCATGTACAAATAATTTATATAGTTCTCTGCTTTTGGTCAGCATGTAAAAGTTTTTATTTATTTGTTTATCCTACAAAATAAGTTACATGTCTACTGTCATGTCAGTGATCTTGTGATTTTGTAACATTTTTATGTATACCCCAATTTTTTATCTTTCAAATTTTATTAAAAAATAACATATACGGTTATGACGGTCCGACCAGTCGAGCCCTGGAAACCTTAAACCTTAGGGCATCACGGTTCGATTGACGGTCCGGTCATGATAATATTGATTATTAGTAACACTAGTATTTTTTGCCCGCTTTGCTAGGTATTAAAATTTATGTTATTAAAAAAATATATTCTAATTAATATTAAATAGTTATATATATACATATATATTTTTAAATAGTTATAATTTATGCGGCAACAATAGTAAATTGTTCTGTTATTTATCCAAAAATAATTTTATCATCGATATGCGTGCATTGCAAATTAATGAGCATTAAATTGGACCCTTGTTGCTCGATCAACTGGTACGTAGGTACATCATTAGTATATTTTTGTCCTATTGCACATGGAAGTGTTAATATTTTGTTAACTAACTTTGATAGCTCTTCTATTTAGGACTTACAACCGCAAAAACTTATTTTCAATGGTAAGTGGTATATACTCTTACGGTAACTCATACATACAATTATGAAATTCTATAAAATTGAATTCACATGTAGTTTTCTCATTTTATAGTCAGTATTCACTACATGAATATAGAATAAATAAGTAATACATTGGTTATAATAGAAAGTGATAACTTAAGACAAAAACCATTGTTACGGCCCTAATTCGTTAGCCTCCGAGAAGATCAGAAAACACGGATTGTAATGAGAACACGACAAATCAGAACGCAAACAGAATTACATTTCATTTCTATTACAACAATTACATCAGAGTACAAGAATATAACAGAGTATGAATAAATAATATACATTTGATAAATATCAGAGATTCAAATTACAAAGCAATGGAAAAATAATACACAATGCAACTGAAAGAAATACACAGATGCTGAGCTTTCCGAATATAACTCCAGCTATAAAACAGGATCCTGTAAAAATAATATCTGCAAAACCAAAACTACTAGCTGCCTGTGTGAAAGGGGCACCCAGAGTTTAGGTTAAAACAATAAACTCCAGGTCAGTCATGGGACTAGTGCGAGAACTAAAATAGTTATTTACAACTTTACTTTAAAAATAAAGCAAATCAAGGGATCACGCCGTATAACACGGAAAGGGTTTACCCCCAAGAATACCAGTGCATAAAACGAACAATGCAATGCTAATTAAAGAAAATGAAGCAATTATAAGACTCAGGTCTCATCACACAATGCAACGCAAGCCGGAGGATAGAGTTTTCCCTTATAATAGCCAAGCATGCTTGGTACGTTTTAAAACAAATCAATTTGATATTACTATAAGTGTATAGTGTCAAAATCAACTTCAAATATAAATGTATCAATTATAGACGGCATAGTACCCCATCTTACTATGTCGTCATACTAGTTCCGCAATTAAAACCGAAATGTCACGTATTGGAAGTTGGATTTCCATCATGAACCAAGGCAAGGGATCGTCCTTACCGATTCGAGACAATCTAGCACCATGTCTCAGGATCAGAACGCATCGACCCTTGGAGCGTTAGGGCCGGTCCACACTTACGTTAGTGGATTAATAATTCCTGAACAATACGTTTTCCTGTCCTATGGGGCGTAAATCTGGTCAGTATGTCAACCATGTCATCCATCGGTCCCGTAGTGACCGATATATCTGAGGCGCCTCGCTATCCATCAAGTAATATGCAACATCCACATGAGTAAACTGTCTGGGCTCCAAACCATGACATCACTCCTAGCTAGAAAGAAACGCATGTCCTCCCTGAGGTCCTCTCCTATTTCTGGTTCACACCGGGGTGTGAGGCTCACGAATTAACGCTATACACAAAGCTATGCTATTTAAAGTCGTGCTTTGATCATCAACCACAAGGCCCTGCTTTTCAACAAAAGCCTTGATCACATGTCACTCAGCATGCCACATTGTCAATCCATACCGTACCATTGATTTCCACCAATATATAACCTCTAAGATCGTACGTCTCAGAGAAGGGTGTTAAGCAAAAGAATAAATTATACACCACCAAACAGATATATATTTAGCAGAGATCAACGAATACAGTACAAATGACTACAATGTCAGACATACTATCCATTTGCAAGTCCGTTCTGGGTCTGAACGAAATCGGAGGTGTAACACCCCGTATTTTCTGAGAATATAAAAAAAAATGGTTAATTATGAAGAAGTTATTAAGCCTTGAAGTTTACATGCACATGAGAGAAATATATATAGATATATATAAAAATTAAATAAATAAACATGCAAAAAAGGTTCAAAACAGCGAATTGGAAGGGGGAATAACCGAATCGGCCCATTTTTGAGGTCGACCCGAGCCCTGCTGGGTCGAGTAGGGGTTAATCCAGGGTGTTTGGCTGTCATCCCATGGGTCGATTCGCTCAAATGCAGATTTTGCATTTGAATGGTTCTCATGATTCAGGGTTAATCTAATGGTCCTAAATAACTTCCTACACCTATATATACATCCCTAACCTAAACCTAAATCTCATATACAATTCTCTAGCCTCCATTGCTCTCTTCCTCTCTAAAAATAAATAAATCAATGGCATCTCTACTCTGCTGAAACCTAAGCTAGGACTTGTGCTTCTTCTTCCTCCAATTCTGATTAGGATTAAAAGAGAACAGCTACAACACCTTTTTCTTTTAGAATCCAACCAAGGCAAGTGCAGTTATTGTCCGATATAAACTTTAATCATAATTGTGACATGATTGTAAATCTGAATTTGAGATTGTGTATGTTCTGTTCTGATCTATTTTATTCTGTATCTCTTCTTCTTTCTGTTCTATAGCCAGGCTACTACGAGCTTGCGCCAATCTCCTAAGAGATTAACATACGCTAAAATATTTAGGACAATAAAATGAATAATGCATGAAATGGGCATGACCGATATGTGACTGAGTTGAGGAAAGAACATAGGTTGAACTTGGAACTTAGGACATAAATCTAAGGCATATAATTGAACTTGTGACTTGAGTTTGTGGCATAAAGAATATTGAACATACGACTTGAGAAGTTGGTTAATCTGTGACTGATTTAAGAAAAAGGACATAGGTTGTAAACTAGATTTAGATCTATGCATATTCTGTGAATTGGAAGAAGAGGAACCATGGTATGTTAACATATGACTTGAGACAAAGAAAATATGGTTTAGGTATAAAGATTTACATTAAAGTAGTATATCTATCAAATGTGAATAATGCCTAAGTAGGAGATTTTTGTCAATAGCTATATTTGGTATAATTTATATGTGAATCTTTTGTACTAGGCAAGTTGAACTAAATTGGGACGTGTAAATTATGACCTTAATCTGTGACATGCAAATTTAATGCAAACATGGGGTATATGATCATATTGTGAATCATGACTATTATTTATGCATGTGAACTTAGGCAAGATTTATAATTAGGCAAGATATGTTGTGAAACTTTAAGGAATGATTAAATCTGTTATATTTGCCTAATTTGCTAGTTCTGCTATATTTGCCTAATCTGCTAGTTCTGTTATATTGCTTAATCTGCTAGTTCTGCCCTACTGCCTAGTCTGCTATATCTGTTCATCTTCCAAATCTATCATCTGCTAATTCTGTTAAGAATGCCAACCTAAATCTGTTGAGATGCCTAATCTGTTATCTGCTAGTTGCTTAATCTGCTGAATCCGTTAAGTCGCCTAAACCTGTTATCTGCTATGTCTGTTAAGTTGATATATTCAGTCTGTTATTGACATAATCTGAATTAGCTATGAATAATTGACATGTATATTAGGCGTGGGTATAAATGGTAAATCATTAATTAATTGGCCGCAATGATAAACATGGCTAACTCGAGGTTAGAATGAGTTTGCGGCGTAATTCTGTCCGGAACCGCCCGGCATATTCCAGTGGCCGCAAACAATAGGTTCTAATGTGAGAAGTTAGTCATAACGTGCTTGAAACCCGAGGTTAGACTCAGTTTGCGACAGAAATCTGCCCGGAACCAACCGGCCTAACCAGTAGCCGCAAACTGTCAGTCTAATGTGAGAGGTCTGGGCATTAATAATAAATTAATGAAAATCTGAGATAAACATGATGTCTAAAACGTGTTGGGCGGATGGGATTAAACCCACTAGACTGATGAATTTAATAAATCTGTTCCGTGAATCTGTAGGCCCAATTACAAAGTTATACAAATCTGTAAGTCTGTTAATCTGTAACTGGTTAATCGGTAAGTCTGTTAAATCTGTATATCTGATCTGTTAGTCTAAAAACTTGTATGTGAACTAGTTGATCTGAATTCTGTATGTCTGAACTTGTAAACAAGTTAATCTGAAATCTGTTAGTCTGGGGACACAAGGTTAGGAGGGGAATTACTTGTGTCATCTGTTGTTTGGGACCCATATTAGTCAGTAACCCTTTCTGGTATCAAAACTTTGACCCAACAGTAGGTAGGGTCCGGGCACGCTTACTGAACTAATTATAAGCGGTTCATTCTGATAATGGTGAGGGGTGTTGATGGTGCGTTCCAACCGGGTCATGTGCGTGCATGAATCCTGGTCTGCCTCTGAGGATGTAAGACGCCGTGACATCTGTAAATAGGTCTGTGTCATTCAAAGGTTGCCACTTTAGGGAATGATACACCCTTCGGTGGGGCTGGCACAGGGTATTTATGTATTAGGGAGCCGATCGCTTGGGTAGGGTTTTAGGGTACACTTAGTTCTGTCTGTTTCTGTTGGTACCGTCTGTTTCTGTTGGGTGGCAACACCTGTCTGTTTCTGCGTGGTACCGTCTGTTCGGGTGGTAAAGGCCCAATTACTAGTGTACACCTTATGCTACATTGTGCTTCTGTCTATTTCTGATCGGGTGGTAAAGGCCCATTACTAGCGTGGAAATTATTCTGTACCTGTTTCTGTTTCTGTTTAGACATTAGGGTGACACCTAATTCTGTTATACTAGTATTAGTGCAGAGAAGTGTAAAGCAATAGCTTATATCATTCTGTTCTTCTGTTATATCTACTACATCTGTTACAGTTTTCTCTCATCCAGTTTTATTTTCATGTCATGTTATTTTTATCTGTTCATAACTGAAAATCACTGGACTTGCCAGACTTTTGTCTGACCCTTGTTGTTTCGCCTCCTTTCTTCCGTTTCCCCCCAGGTTTTGTAGAAGGGAATACTCTAGCTTGATCCAGATTTCTTCTGCTTGAAGTGCTTAAAGTATGGCTTGGCTCTGTATAGCTTCTGTCCTATGGGGATTATGATTTTAAACTATGCATTCTGAAGGCTTTTGTACAAGACTGATATTTTGTACTTGAATTCTGATATTGTGATTTGAAAGGATGTAACCAAGCTTCTGTTTGAAATAAAGTTATAATTTTTCAAGTACTGTTTATCTATCTTGTAGTATTCTGTTTCTGTTTACTAAAATGCTCCACCAAAGTTAAGGCATTCCCTTTGTGAGTGACCTTAACGGAGGTGGGGTGTTACACTTGGTATCATAGCTGAAGGTTACCAGATTTGATAAAAAGTTTTTGAAAACTATGTTTTAAAAAGGAAGTATTTTCAAAAGTAAAGCTTATTTTAAAAAAAAAACATAATCCCCAAAAGCCATATATCTTTCTTTCGATTCTTTGTTTCGAGTTCCTTCCTCTTTCCCTTTTTGAATCACTTCCTCCGCGTATAGATGCTTTTTCTAAGATATGTATGGACTTCCGTGCGATGGGCGGAAAACCGCTTTATGGGACTGAGACGTTGTCGAGGCTAGAAGTTGGCTGAACGAAGTGGAGGACTTGTTGGTACCTTTGAGATAGACGATGGGAGGAAGGTTCAACCAGCTGCTTGGTTAATGAAGGATGAAGCTTCATTTTGGTGGAAGGTCACGAATGGAGAACGTACATGGGAGACATGGATAGGACACACGATAAGAAAGTGGATCCAAAGAAGGGCACTTGCTTCAACTATGGTGAGATGGGACACTTCACTAGGGACTGCCTGAAGAAACGAGGAGAAGGGCAGAGGGCAGGACCAACTGCTGGAGGGAAGGCGAACACTCTCGAGGCTAGTGGATAGGATAGGATTAGGAAAACTTTCTGTAGGAGGTTTAATTTCTTTATCTGATTGTTGAGTTAAAACTCTTTCTGATTCTGGTATTTTGATTCTGTAATCGATACTCTGCACTTTAATACTAGTATTGTTTTTGATTCCGCTGTAGACTCAAACCCATAAGGGTTATGATTAATCTGTTTCTGATAGATTGGGGTTTGAGAGATATCTGTGTTAGGCATCAAGTATGACGCATACATTCTGAGGTTTTGTTGGATATGATTTTATCATGCTTAGCTTCCTAAGAATCATTAGGGAACCTGATCTATATCAGTAGTTTATAAATATCTGAATAATTCTGATTTCCAGTTCTGACACTGTCTAAAGAGGGTAATCCTCTGGGTGTCAATCTGATGTTGATTTCGGTCTTCGGGGTTGATACTTAGGGGAATTATTTTCTCAACTAATGTCTAATGGGAACCAAGTCTTCGTTTTATCTGTACTCGCTTCCATCATTCGACTGTATCCTATCGATCGAATCTTCGACCTTTAGGTAGAAACTAATGGGTGTAAACATGTGTTTGGGACATGTTATGTTTGATGGTTGCAAGTGGATGCAAGTGGTTGCTCGTGGATGCATATACACACACTAGGCACTAGATCGGCTCGAAAACACTCTCATACTGCATATGGATGTGTGAGCATTTTCAATTTTTGTGGATGCAAAATGATTGACTCAGCACATGGATGTTGCATTTGGATGAATGGTTATGCACTCATATAGAAATGATGTGTATCAAATAGGATTTCTTGCATACATATTTGGACTCATGACACTAACATGATTCGCATTAAGGAGGTCAACTGGATCAGTAGACCGCCTGATTTTGCATTAGATAAGAAACATATACACACACTTTGCATATGTTCATACGGCATTAGAAACCTTTTAAGGACAATGGATGCCTGTGATTGAATGGTTGAGTAGATGGATGTTGGATGTTAGGATACATTCTTCTTAACTTGAAGATTTCGGGGACGAAATCCTTTAAGGAGGGGAGAATGTAACACCCCGTATTTTCTGAGAATACAAAAAAAATGGTTAATTATGAAGAAGTTATTAAGCCTTGAAGTTTATATGCATATGAGAGAAATATATATAGATATATATAAAAATTAAATAAATAAACATGCAAAAAAGGTTCAAAACAACGAATTGGAAGGGGGAATAACCGAACCGGCCCATTTTTGAGGTCGACCCAAGCCCAGCTGGGTCGACTAGGGGTTAATCCAGGGTGTTTGGCTGTCATCCCGTGGGCCGATTCGCTCAAATGCAGATTTTGCATTTGAATGGTTCTCATGATTCAGGGTTAATCTAATGGTCCTAAATAACTTCCTACACCTATATATACATCCCTAACCTAAACCTAAATCTCATATACAATTCTCTAGCCTCCATTGCTCTCTTCCTCTCTAAAAATAAATAAATCAATGGCATCTCTACTCTGCTGAAACCTAAGCTAGGACTTGTGCTTCTTCTTCCTCTAATTCTGATTAGGATTAAAAGAGAACAGCTACAACACCTTTTTCTTTTAGAATCCAACCAAGGCAAGTGCAGTTATTTTCTGATATAAACTTTAATCATAATTGTGACATGATTGTAAATCTGAATTTGAGATTGTGTATGTTCTGTTCTGATCTATTTTATTCTGTATTTCTTCTTCTTTCTGTTCTATAGCCAGGCTACTACGAGCCTGCGCCAATCTACTAAGAGATTAACATACGCTAAAATATTTGGGACAATAAAATGAATAATGCATGAAATGGGCATGACCGATATGTGACTGAGTTGAGGAAAGAACATAGGTTGAACTTGGAACTTAGGACATAAATCTAAGGCATATAATTGAACCTATGACTTGAGTTTGTGGCATAAAGAATATTGAACATACGACTTGAGAAGTTGGTTAATCTATGAATGATTTAAGAAAAAGGACATAGGTTGTAAACTAGATTTAGATCTATGCATATTCTGTGAATTGGAAGAAGAGGAACCATGGTATGTTAACATATGACTTGAGACAAAGAAAATATGGTTTAGGTATAAAGATTTACATTAAAGTAAGATATCTATCAAATGTGAATAATACCTAAGTAGGAGATTTTTGTCAATAGCTATATTTGGTATAATTTATATGTGAATCTTTTGTACTAGGCAAGTTGAACTAAATTGGGACGTGTAAATTATGACCTTAATCTGTGACATGCAAATTTAATGCAAACATGGGGTATATGATCATATTGTGAATCATGACTATTATTTATGCATGTGAACTTAGGCAAGATTTATAATTAGGCAAGATATGTTGTGAAACTTTAAGGAATGATTAAATCTGTTATATTTGCCTAATTTGCTAGTTCTGCTATATTTGCCTAATCTGCTAGTTCTGTTATATTGCTTAATCTGCTAGTTCTGCCCTACTGCCTAGTCTGCTAGATCTGTTCATCTGCCAAATCTGTCATCTGCTAATTCTGTTAAGAATGCCAACCTAAATCTGTTGAGATGCCTAATCTGTTATCTGCTAAATCTGCTAGTTGCTTAATTTGCTGAATCCATTAAGTCGCCTAAACCTGTTATCTGCTATGTCTGTTAAGTTGATATATTCAGTCTGTTATTGACATAATCTGAATTAGCTATGAATAATTGACATGTATATTAGGCGTGGGTATAAATGGTAAATCATTAATTAATTGGCCGCAAAGATAAACATGGCTAACTCGAGGTTAGAATGAGTTTACGGCGTAATTCTGCCCGGAACCGCCCGGCATATTCCAGTGGCCGCAAACAATAGGTTCTAATGTGAGAAGTTAGTCATAACGTGCTTGAAACCCGAGGTTAGACTCAGTTTGCGACAGAAATCTTCCCGAAACCAACCGGCCTAACCAGTAGCCGCAAACTGTTAGTCTAATGTGAGAGGTCTGGGCATTAATAATTAATTAATGAAAATCTGAGATAAACATGATGTCTAAAACGTGTTGGGCAGATAGGATTAAACCCACTAGACAGATGAATTTAATAAATCTATTCCGTGAATCTGTAGGCCCAATTACAAAGTTAGACAAATCTGTAAGTCTGTTAATCTGTAACTGGTTAATCGGTAAGTCTGTTAAATCTGTATATCTGATCTGTTAGTCTGAAAACTTGTATGTGAACTGGTTGATCTGAATTCTGTATGTCTGAACTTGTAAACAAGTTAATCTTAAATCTGTTAGTCTGGGGACAAAAGGTTAGGAGGGGAATTACTTGTGTCATCTGTTGTTTGGGACCCATATTAGTCAGTAACCCTTTCTGGTATCAAAACTTTGACCCAACAGTAGGTAGGGTCCGGGCACGCTTACTGAACTAATTATAAGCGGTTCATTCTGATAATGGCGAGGGGTGTTGATGGTGCGTTCCAACCGGGTCATGTGCGTGTATGGATCCCGGTCTGCCTCTGAGGATGTAAGACACCGTGACATCTGTAAATAGGTCTGTGTCATTCAAAGGTTGCCACTTTAGGGAATGATACACCCTTCGGTGGGGCTGGCACAGGTTATTTATGTATTAGGGAGCCGATCGCTTGGGGTAGGGTTTTAGGGTACACTTAGTTCTGTATGTTTCTGTTGGTACCATCTGTTTCTGTTGGGTGGCAACACCTGTCTGTTTCTGCGTGGTACCGTCTGTTCGGGTGGTAAAGGCCCAATTACTAGTGTACACCTTATGCTACATTGTGCTTCTGTCTTTTTCTGATCGGGTGGTAAAGGCCCATTACTAGCGTGGAAATTATTCTGTACCTGTTTTTGTTTCAGTTTAGACATTAGGGTGACACCTAATTCTGTTATACTAGTATTAGTGCAGAGAAGTGTAAAGCAATAGCTTATATCATTTTTTTTCTGTTATATCTGCTACATCTGTTACAATTATCTTTCATCCAGTTTTATTTTCATGTCATGTTATTATTATCTGTTCATAACTGAAAATCACTGGACTTGCCAGACTTTTGTCTGACCCTTGTTGTTTCGCCTCCTTTCTTCCGTTTCCCCCCCCAGGTTTTGTAGAAGGGAATACTCTAGCTTGATCCAGATTTCTTTTGCTTGAAGTGCTTAAAGTATGGCTTGGCTCTGTATAGCTTCCGTCCTATGGGGATTATGATTTTAAACTATGCATTCTGAAGGCTTTTGTACAAGACTGATATTTTGTACTTGAATTCTGATATTGTGATTTGAAAGGATGTAACCAAGCTTTTGTTTGAAATAAAGTTATAATTTTTCAAGTACTGTTTATCTGTCTTGTAGTATTCTGTTTCTGTTTACTAAAATGCTCCACCAAAGTTAAGGCATTCCCTTTGTGAGTGACCTTAACGGAGGTGGGGTGTTACAGGGGGCATCTTATTCCTCGTCCCACATGTCCAATACAGGAGAGAGGTCCTTGCATATCCGGTCGATCTCCAAGTACGTCTGGACGATCACCACTTATTACCTTGTCTCGAGTGTACCGCCCGATCAAGACATCAGTAATCATCCAAACGATGTGAAGATCTCCAGTCTTCAATCAACATTTTCATCGTCGACTTATCGTCGAATCAATTATTCAGAACGGGTATAAACCCGGTCTTTATGAATAACTCGCGTATCTTATAAACAAGTGTTATAAAAACACAACATATGCTCATTCCAATCCGGAATATTCTTTTATTCAAATATTCTTTTTTTTGGGATAGGCTCCCATTAATTTTATCAAAGATAAATTCTTTTAATTTATTCTTTAATCTTCCTTTGGATTTCAATTCTAAACCAAATTAAAGTTTATCAACTAGTTAGGATTAGCGCACCTTACCGTAGTAATCATTTGTTTTATTTCCCAATCCCAACCTATTCATCCCATGGAGAAAAACTGGTAATACTTCATATCTAACACCACGGTGTTATCGGTAAATTTAATTACCATTTCTCGTTCAATTCTAATTAAAGATTTAACTATCGCCTGGAGTAAAACTGGTGGTACTCCATTCTCGATCGTTTCCCAAATTTGATAATTCAAATTATCACATTCACATTTCAATCTAATTAAAGATTCATTAAAAATCCACTTAGTTTTAATCTTCCTAAAAATCATTATTGATGATTATTTAACTTTGGGCAATCGAACATGCGCATCGATAATCTACACCGTACCATTGCTTTCTGCCGATATATAACCTCTAAGCTTGTACGTCTTAGAGAAAGGTGTTAAGAAAGAGAATAAATTCTCCGCCACCAAACAGATATATATTTAGCAGAGATCAAGAATACAGTTCGAAATACAATGTTAGACATGAAATCCTGTCTTTAACTGGGTTAAAGAGCCAATGTCATTTAAAACACGGTTCACAATAAACCCAAAATCACATTCCATTAATTATGGAATCTTCACGGAAAACAGATCAATATATAATAGATAACAATTTCCGCATCCGACTAATAATATAAATGGAATAACGACAAAGCCTTTTAAATTCCAAATATATTAACAGTCTTCCTCCACAGAAGCTCACTTCGATTATCACCAAATCGAATTCCATTCAATCCCAATTTATTTTATTAAATTGGAAAACTTTATTTTGGAAATTTTCCATTAAAACTTAATAAAAAGATTTATAAATTTCAAATCACATTTCACTGTAAATCAGGTTAAAGAACGAATGTCGTTAAAAACACAGTTCACAATAAACCCAATCCACATTCCATTTTATTCCAATTACTAAATATAATTCGAAACTCTAATAATCTTAATTAAAATATTTATTCTTTTCACATGGGGTTTAAGAACAGTGTTACTGAAGACACCATTCACGACAAACCCAAAATCCAATTTAATATTAAATATAATGCTCTGAATAGAAATTATACTGCTTATATTCAATATCAAATTCTGAAACCAACACATATCGTATAGGGAATAACGATACATGTCTATCTTCCAAATTCCTCCACAATATCTGTATAGTCACGGAATTCAACATCGAAATCTTCTGAAGACGATTTCTATTCAAATCCATTCCAATTTATATATTGGAAATTTCTGGTTATATTAAAACCCTTTATATATCCAATTTATTTATTTAAAAATTATTGGATTATCTTTCTAGTTAATAACCAGTTCATTTTTATTAAAATGTATTTTTATCCTTACAAACGAGGAATTTTTTCATCCCAATTCTTACCAAATCGTTTATTATGATTTTACACAAATTATTAATATTTTAAATAATTTTATTAAGGCCCTTCCAGTCGATTTCCATAAACGGTCATCGATCTGCATTTACGGCGATCTTTTCGAAATTTGATTTGGACATAATTCCAAATCCAACCGTTAGATTTCAGATTCTTATATTCGTTGGAAAGCTCTTTTCGATATGAACCCAACGGTTCTGGTTTTAGGAGAATCCGACGGTTTGATCCACCGTAATGTCAAATCGAAGTCAATTGTCAAAATTCGCGAACGGTCGCGGCGCGTTCTATTCAGGTCATTAAATATATATATATATATTATATTCCGTCGATTTCCATTTAAAACGTATTTTATAAATCATTTATAAATTCTTTTTAAAACGATTCCCACTTTCATTTCAATTTTAAATCAAAATTGAATACTCCTTATCATTATAATATTTAAATGATAATATTTTCAAAATATCTGATTTGAAATCATTTCCTTTTCAATATTCATTATAAAAATGAATAAAATCGATATAAATATCGTTCGCGTTAAAATGGCACAAACCTAATCAACACAGCTTCATACATTTCAATATTTTCGTGTCCATCCCAAATCAGACATCAAAAGCATATTTTAATCATTTACATAATATTATTTTAAAATATTCGTTATTTTAAAATATTCGTTATTTCTGAATTGAAATCAGACACAGTCAATTACCATATAATGTTATTTATATGGATTTCATACACACATGTACACAACAATAATTATACACACTCAACCATCTTCTAGAGTGCATTACACAACCGCATAAGCTTTAAATATAAATAATTAATGCTTACAACAGTCTGTCAACCAATCGATTGATATACAACTAAACAATTGGGATTAGTGTACGTCAAATATCATCTCATTATCCGTGTGGGGTTTCAAACAACAAATAGTGAATATTATTTGTGCCGTTGGGCAATTTGCAAAATTTATCGTCCAAATCCATGTCAGTTAAATGAGTGCACATAAAAAAATCGTCCGATTTGTAAATGAATATTTATTTTCATTTCAAGAGAATTTTATACCATTCATATATATGTTAAAAATTATATTTTTAACGATAAAATATTTGATTCAACACATGACTATTTTTAATAGTTCATTCACAAAATAAAAATGATATTTTTATTAAATACATTTTATTTCAAAAAAAATCGGTATTATAACGGCGCGATATTAGAACCGGAGTAATGTCTAGCATTATCCCTCTCGTGATACTGACTCGCGCCATACACAACAATATCAATCCAATCAACCAATCCCAATACAATTTACTTCACAACCACAATCAATATTTCCACAATTCAATCTAAACAGACAAACAACCATGGTTTGTACAAATAAAATATGTCAGGTGCTACTAAGCACCGTTTGCATCCTACACTACACCAGAAATGCCAATTAGGCAGTGCTCATAGCCGTATCTAAATTAATTTGGCAGTGCTCTGCGCCGTATCAAAAAATGGTGTCTCTGTTAATTTGATACGGCTTTAGGCCGTATCAAATTGATAATTTGACACAGCCTAAAGCCGTATCAAATTGATAATTTGATACAGCTAATGGCCGTATCAATTCTTTTTTCTTTAAAAATCACATTTCATTGACATACATCAACTCTGCTTTCATCATCACACAATATTGTAACAAGACTAGTCATTCATAGACTCAGCTTACATAATTTGTTAGCAAAACCATACAATAAACATTTGTCTACAACATTACAGTATGAAAATTAATGCCCATTACATACAAAATTTTATGGAAATGGAACATCTACATCCAGCAGTTATACCAATATGGGATAAAGGATTGTTTGCTTCTAAATCTGCAAAAATCCTGTCAATTTCTTCAATCTGAAAAAATATGGAAAATATGATGGACATTTGAGAAGATTATGATGAACAAAACCATGTGTGTATATACATATAAACATGTATACACGCACACATATATGAGTGTGATGACTTAAGCTTATTTGTATAAGTGGTAATATTGAAAGTGAAAGCAAAGCAGGGAATGAACGAATCAAAATTAACTAACAAAATAGGGAAAAAGAGCTTATCTTATAGCGCTAAAAAGAAGAGTCCATCTACTAAGAGCTGTTGATGTAGGCCGACATATTTTTATAAACCCATAAGAGATGTTGATGTAGACTTCACTCCACCCAAAACTATTGCATTGTTGCCACATGGTTTCTGATCAAGTATTCATCAAACAGCCTCGGTTAATTATCTACTTTGTAGTCATGGTATCACGCTTGAGTTTAACTCAGTTCGCGGACTGAGTCGGCGGACTCAGTTCGCGGATTGAGTCGCGGACTCAGTTCGGGACTGAGTCTGCGGACTCAGCTCGCGAAATCAGTCCCAGACTGAGTACGCGAACTAGTCCGCAAACTCAGTTCGCGAACTCAGAGTTTACCAATAATATGTTTATTTAATCATTCAAATGTTCATTCAGACAAAAGCTTTCCTCATGCTCACCTGCTTACAAGAAATGTTTGCATCTCAATGTGCTTCAAAACAGTATATTTGGTGGATAAGTTGACTGCTGATTACCGTATCTTTCACAAAAGCAGCTTCAGATGTCACCACTGCAAAGGAACTCTCAAGCTTGGCAATTACAATTCTTTTAAAGGAGATCTATACTGCAGACCATATTATGATCAATTATTCAAAAGGACTGGCAGCCTTTATAAGAGTATTGAAGGTACTCCAAAAATTGCCAACCGAAAAAACATATTGCAAATGAGGGTGCGGCAAGCAAAGTATCAGGAACATTTGCAGGAACAAAAGAAAAGTGTTTTGGATGCAGCAAGACAGTGTGTCCTACTGAATGGGTGACGGTAAATGGAACTGCATATCACAAATCATGCTTCAAATGCTGCCATAGAGGATGCACGATTAGTCCATCAAATTACATTGCACGTGAAAGGAAGCCTCACTGCAAGCATCATCACACTCAACTCGTTAAATCCAAAGGAAATTACAGCTAGCTTGAAAATGATTTTGAGAAGCTAGCTAATGAAGCAGCTTGATATATATTCCTATTTATCTTTTTAATTTTGTCGACTTCTATATATATGAGAGGATTAATGTGATCCATATGAGCGTTGGTTTGATGAATGCATGACTATTTTATGGTTATGTAAAAAAAAGGGAGAGAGAAGAATAAGAAATGTTTGCATATTTCTTATGCTGTGATCTTGTAACTTGGCCTATCTCAAATGTGATATGTATACACAAAATTTTTCTCTTATATTTAGACAATATCATACAATGCTTTTAAAAAAGATAACTACTATATGTTCATGTGCATGATATATAGAAGCATAAAATAAAATGTGAAGTTAAATACCATGTCCACTTGGAACTTAGTAATTGCTGCATCAATTTGGGGAGCCAAGAAAGCATCTGCCTGCAAATAACCAAACATTATGTTCTCATCAAGTAGTTCTGTAATAATGGTTAAGTTCTGTAATAATGGTTAATGAATGTTTATTTTGCCAATTTGAAGGGGAAAAAAAGAACTAGAAGGATTTTTGAAATTATATGCATGTCTGTTCAAGTGGAATTAAGTCACAGAAGCGCAATAATATGATTGAACCGATGAAACTGTATGGAAATCATTTCCGTATGCATATACTACTTACAAAATTTCTAAAAGACGTATGATTGTGAAATCTGAAAGGTCAGCCATACTAAAAGAAGGATTTGGTGCATGCATAATTTACTTAATGAAACCAGTACTGAAAGCTTATTGTATTTTTTGGAATGTAGTACATGATGCTGTGAATATAATTTAACTTGAAAATGAAGTGACTAAAGGTTAATACAGTGACACTCAAAACAAAAAAAAAAAAACCAACAAACAACAACAACAACAAAAAAAAACAAGGGGGAATTGAAGGTCTAGGTGCACGTATTGAAATTTGACCTCAACTATTATCAAAGACAAAATGTTTACAGCACAAACTCATGCATATTTTTCGTTTCACACTTTGAAAATTGGTAAGTCAACAATAATTATATTGAAAATTCTGTCAATTAGGATGTTAGAGGTAGACCAAGGTTATACACTTGAAGTTACATACAAAAAAGAAAAGAAAAGAGAAAATCGGTGTAAACATATGCATGTCAACTCAATTTTGAGGCTAAAATGTCATAATATTGAATTTATCTAAGCACACTCAGATTTATATGGTAGGATATTCTAGCTTTAATGTCCTATTATATTATTAACTTACACAATCATAGGAACAACTAAATTGTGCCACTGTTTTTTTTTTTAATAATGAAAATTTATTGAACTAGTATTTCATAAAAAAAGCCAAGTGTAATTTCAAAATATAAAGTAAAACCGAGTCTCATATTTGATAAAAAAAACTCAAATAGAATTAGTTTATATCCAATTATCTTAAAACACACACAACGAACCAATAAAAACGTCAATTTCATCATCTTTATTCATATTTAATACACAGTTTTTAATTTGAAATTCAGATACAAAAAATACTTCACACACCAAACTGAGAAACCTAACCAAAATATAACTAAGTCTTCAAATCATAACTAGTTTAAAGCTTAACATACCTTTATGCATAACAATTCCATGATAATTTATGCAGATCAAAATACCAATGGGTATATACACCAAACTTGTTAATAATAACATTTTCACTTTCTTATATTACCCTCGTTCTCTCTATCATTGTTCATGTCCATACTGAAGCAATTATAATATACTTATTTCATTTAGAATGATCAAAATCAATCCACTGTTAGTTCTGGTGAAATAGTGAAGAAAATTCTAACTTCATAAATTTGACCTCCATTTTCTAAACTTTTGGTATTTAGACCATATTCAAATAATCACCGAACCATTTTATGGCATTTTGTTTATTTTTAGGGGTAGACAACATACCCAAGCAACTGTAGTACTTCATTATATAAATATTAATCAACCTATTAAGTATGTAAAAGCATATAATATTGTATTTTCTCATAATATTTTCACAATTTGTGATACTCTGATAACCAGCAAAATAATTTGAAAATATGATGTTACTTAGTACTCTATTTTTGTAACATCATATGCTATTTGCTCATACATAACACTCGGTTACACTCCATTTGCACATATTAATATTTAGGACTTGTGAGGTTGTGCTTATATTCTTAATCAGAGCCAAGTATAAAATAATTATCACAGTGGTAAAACAAATCAGACACCACCGTATTATCATAGTGCAAAAAGTATAAGCGCGAAAGGAAAAAGAACGTACCTTTTGTGGAAACGATTCATGAACGACGATGAGGATTGTCGATCTGAAATCGTATGCCGAGACTATCAATTGATTGGAATATTGATAGGGCTGATAGAAAGTGATTTTGAGGGTCGGCTGCAAAATTAGGGAAAGGCAAAGGTAACTATCAATTGATTGGCTGGAGAATTGATTGGAGTGGTTGGAGGAGAGGTTTCAGGGGTGGGGGAAGCGGTTATGATTTGGAGAAGAGGGGTTTGGGAAGATTTTTTTTATTTCGGCTGAAAAATTGTGAGGGAGGAACGTAAAAGAAGAACGAGAAGGGAAAAAATAAGATACGGCGCAAACCCATATCTTACGAAACGATCCGAATTATGAACAATCTACGGTCAAATCTTAAGGATTGGGAAGTTGTGGATTGGCAGTAGGGGTGAGCGTTTGGTTTGTTCGGTTTATCCGATGATGGAAATTGTAAAACCAAACTAAAACCGATAAAAATGAAAACCAAACCAAACCAACCAAATTAAGTTTGGTTGGTTCGGTTGGTTATCCGATTTAACCGATCTAAAAATATTTTAGACCTTACGTTTGGAGTAGTAACTATAATTTGAAATATATCATAAATATATGATTAGAGTATTATTGTTTATGATTCTTATGATTTTAAGAAGTAATTTTGGCACATATGTGATGATTAAAATTTAATTGGATAACTAATCTAACCTAAAATATTTATTAAAATATTGAAAATTTCGAAATTATAATAACAGTTCGGTTAATTTGGTTAAACCGATAACCAAATTAAATATTTTTCCAAACCGATTACAAACCGATCTAGTTTCAAAACCAAACCGACCAAAATAAATTGGTTCGGTCGGTTTATTTGGTTTAACCAAATAGTGCTCACCCCTAATTGGTAGAGCCGTAGCAAATGTAATTTGATACGGTTAGGGGTGTATACGGTGCGGCGACCGTTGATATTAACCCCAACCGCTGCCATACCGGTATTTGATGGTTGGTTCATTTTGTCAACCGCAACCGTCTACTGTTGGTAACTGTTAACCGTTAAACAATACAGTTACCATTTGCTTGAATGCGGTACGGTTGAGTTTTAACCGCTGTAATGAATGCGCACATATTAAGTAACTAAGTATATAGCACTGTTTGGTGCTTGCACAATCATTAACAGCAGGAGCATTAAGAAAAGAGACAACATTCAAACAATGTAACAACATTCATAGTTTCATACAACGATATGTTCATATTTCATAACACAATACAACATTCAACGCTTAAACAATGTAACAACATTCACTCGAGAAAAGAGATAACATTCCAATGGCAATAACAAAATAAATACTAGGCATTCATACATGATATGTTCATATTTCATAATACAAGTTCATATTAAATAAAAGACTAATTTATACTAGAGGGAGTTTATGCTTCAACTTTTACGACTAATAATCTTACTCGCATTTCATTATAGATCGCAGTAATTAAGCTTCTTCATGTGCAAAGTTGTGGTGCAGCATCCCAGCATCCGTCTTCCCAAACTCGACTGACCAAGACAAGTCCGCACTCTCCACACAGTGAGGCAGATTATATCGTAACGGAGCCCAACTCCATACGGCGATGTAGAGAAGCAAAATGCAGTTACCATGAACTGACTTTATAAGTCTCCATGCTGCGACAAAAGTCCAAAAATCTGCATAAAAAAGACTTTTAATAGAATGCCCAGAAAATGATAACCTGTTAAACAAATGAGTGCATGGTACTCAGAAAATGATACATGTATGTTGTCCTCCTATTGTATCATGTATGAATTGTGTATATATTGTGTATGCATACAAAAGTACCATGTATGATAACCGACTTTCAGCATTTTCTGGGGACTGCATACACAATATATACACAAAATATCCAAAAGTACAACGTATGCATACAAAAGTACCATGTATGCAGTCGGATATTGTGTATGCAGTACCCAAAAGTTCTCTTGGTTTTACCCTTTTGTATGATAACCAAGTGATATGCTTTGTATGCAGTCCCCCTATTGCAAGTACCATATTGTGTATATTTTAGTAAAATGAATGATTAAGATTCAGTGTTATTTATCATGTGTTGTCGGCACAATTATTTATTTAATGAACATAACTTTTACCGTCATATTATCCATTTATTAAAACCTGGTATTGAAACTGTTGGAAATGTTTACAAACATTATGTGAATTATTAAAAATGATTGAATAAGTGTATGAATGGCTCCTATGTTTGAGTAGTCCCACATCATGGGATTATAGGGAAGAGGCAAGGATTTATACTTGTTTCTAAGAAGTCATGTTGGGGCCTTGGGCTCCCAATACATGCATTGTTGTGAGGAGGGAGACCATGCATCATGACCACCACACACGCGCGCGCGACCGACCGACTCGACCCGACCCGGCCCGGCCCGGTTCGGTTCGGTTCGGGCTTGGGCTTGGGCTTTGTGGTGTAGGCACTTATATTTTTGGACCATAAAACTTAGTTGTTTTCGAACCGTTTTTTTTTATGGAAAAATTATTTTGCGCACCGATATTTATTCTGCAACGGAAAAGTTTTGCAACGGTAAAATAATTAATCCCCCCGAAATTTTAGCAGATCCGATGTTTTCTCCCAAAACCTAATTCTCGTTCTATATATACTATTTTATCTGAGACGAGAAAAACCACCGAATTTTATATTCTCTTCTTCTCGGCCGCCATTAAAAAAAAAAAAAACTTCTACGAAATTTCGAGCAGTATTTTTCCCGAAAGTGCAAATCTGCACTGATTTGTTTGTGCAAGCAAATCAGTTACTATTTTAGAGGCTGTTTTATCCTAGAGGCGGCGGCGAAGGAACGAATTGGTTTGCACCTCTGACCAAATCGCCGAATCGTCTTCAAGAAAGCGACCTAGTCCGCGACTCAGCCATTGTTTTCCAACAATTTGAAGACGAACTGAAGCAATGGCCTCGAACTCAACCATAGACGATTCTGCTCCTCCCTCTGCTTTTCACGGCCCTCTGGTGACTGCTGCTCCTTTCAAGTTCGAAGGTTTGCATTTCAAGCGCTGGCGTCAGAAGATGGAGTTCTTCCTCACGATCAGGAAGGTGGTGGCTGCTCTGACTGCTGAAAAACCGCAGCTACCAGACAAGCCTGACGAGACTGATGCAGCTAAGATGGCATCATGGACTGAACAGTCAAAGCAACTGCAGACCTGGACTGAACAGGATTACTTATGCAAGAATTTCATACTGAATGGACTGAGCGATGATCTGTATGATTATTATAACTCAGATGAAAAGACGGCAAAGGACATCTGGGAAGCACTAAAGAAGAAATATGACACAGAGGAGGCAGGGGCAAAGAAATACGCTGTAAGTCGCTACCTAAAGTATCAGATGACTGATGATAGATCGGTAGAGATGCAGTCTCATGAGCTTCATAAAATAGCTCATGAGATCATCTCCGAAGGTATGGTCTTGGACGAACAATTTCAAATTGCTGTTATCATTGACAAATTACCCCCTAGCTGGAAAGATTTTAAGAACACTTTGCGACATAAGACTAAGGAATTTTCCTTAGAGAGCTTGATTACACGCCTCCGTATTGAGGAGGAAGCACGCAAGCAAGACCAGAAAGAAGAGGTGCTGATTGTGAATAACAGCAGTACTAAGAAGACCGCTCCCGCTGTTCTGAAACCAAATCAGAAATCTTTTAAGAATCAGAACAGGCGCAACAAACAGAATGGGAATCCGCAAGGAAACCCAAAAGGACAGCAGAAACCAGCCCAAAAGAATGACTCTGGACAGTTGTTTCTTTGTTACAACTGTGGAAAACCAGGGCATATGGCACGAAAGTGCCGGAACAGGCCAAGCTCTGCACCGCAGGCTAACCTGACTGAGGAGCCTCTTACGGCTATGATTACTGAGATTCACCTTGTTGGTGGATCAGAGGGTTGGTGGGTAGACACTGGTGCTTCTCGCCATGTCTGCTATGATCGTGGCATGTTCTCTACATACACGGCTGCTGAAAATCAGAAAGTGCTGTTGGGAGACTCTCACACCACTACAGTCGCGGGGATTGGAAATGTGGAACTCAAGTTCACCTCTGGAAAAACTGTAATTCTGAAAGATGTTATGCACACTCCAGAGATAAGAAAGAATCTGGTCTCTGGCTTCCTCCTTAATAAGGCTGGTTTCACTCAAGTTATTGGGGCTGATTTGTACACTCTTACTTATAAGGGAACTTTTGTGGGAAAGGGTTATGCTTGTGAGGGTATGTTTAAACTGAATGTTGAATCTAATAAAGTGACTTCTTCTGCTTATATGCTTTGTGATTTTAATATTTGGCATTCTAGATTGTGTCATGTTAATAAACGAATAATTCAAAACATGAGCACCCTAGATATGATACCTAAAATGACAGAATCTGAGTCTGATAAATGTGAATTCTGTACACAAGCTAAAATCACAAAGAAACCTCACAAATCTGTTGATAGAGTTTCTGAACCCTTAGACTTGATTCATTCTGACATATGTGAACTTGATGGCACTTTAACTAGACAGGGACATCGTTATTTTATCACTTTTATTGATGACTGCTCTGATTTCACATATGTATATCTTATGAAAAATAAAAGTGATGCTTTTGACATGTTTAAAACATTCAAAACTGAGGTTGAGAATCAAGCAAATAGAAAAATTAAGAGATTTCGTAGTGATAGAGGAACAGAATATGAATCTAATTCTATTCTGGATTTCTATAAACAACATGGTATAGTACATGAGAGAACTGCACCCTACTCACCTGAAATGAACGGTAAAGCAGAAAGGAAAAATAGGACCTTTACCGAGCTAATAGTTGCCATATTATTAAATTCTGGTGCAGCAAAACATTGGTGGGGGGATATTTTATTGACTGTATGCTACGTTCTGAATAGAATCCCTAAATCTAAGAATAAAATTTCACCTTATGAAATTTTAAAGAATCATAAACCCAATGTCTCATACTTTAGAACTTGGGGTTGTTTAGCATATGTTCGCATTCCAGACCCTAAGAGAATAAAATTGGCAAGTAGAGCATATGAATGTGCATTTATAGGCTATGCTATTAATAGCAAAGCATATAGATTTTATGACCTTAATGCACATAATATAATTGAATCAAATGATGCCGATGTTTATGAAACTAAATTTCCTTTCAAATTAAGGAATAGTGGGGGCACTTCAAATATGCCTATTAGAACAGAACTTAATGAAAATTCTGAAGCTGAACCTAGAAGAAGTAAAAGAGCAAGAACCATAAAAGACTTTGGTTCAGATTTTTGTGCTTTTACTATTGAGGAGGATCCTATAAACCTCCAAGAAGCCTTATCTTCTTTAGATGCCGATTTCTGGCAAGAGGCTATAAACGATGAGATGGATTCTTTAGAATCCAACAAGACTTGGCACTTGGTAGATTTACCCCCTGGTTGTAAGTCTATAGGCTGTAAATGGGTACTTAAGAAGAAATTAAAACCTGATGGCACTATAGATAAATATAAAGCACGACTAGTAGCTAAAGGTTTTAAACAAAAGGAAAATATAGACTTCTTTGACACTTTTTCGCCTGTAACTAGAATAACATCCATTCGGGTATTAATCTCACTTGCTTCCATTCATAATTTACTTATACACCAAATGGATGTTAAAACTGCTTTTTTGAACGGTGAATTAGACGAAGAAATTTATATGGACCAGCCTGAAGGATTTGTAGTACATGGTCAAGAACATAAAGTATGTAAATTGGATAAATCATTATATGGTTTAAAACAAGCACCTAAACAATGGCATGAAAAATTTGATAACTTAATCATTTCAAATGGTTTTAAAGTTAATGAAAGTGACAAATGCATTTATTACAAGTCTGAGAATAACATTTGCACTATTATATGCCTTTATGTAGATGACCTACTCATTTTTGGGTCAAATATTCATGCCATAAACTCAGTCAAATCCTTATTAAGTGTCAATTTTGATATGAAAGATCTAGGTGAAGCGAGTGTAATCCTTGGTATTAAGATTACTAGGTCAGAAAAGGGAATTTCTTTGGACCAATCTCATTACATTGAGAAGATACTAAAGAAATATAATTACTTTGACTGTAAACCTGCAAGTACGCCATATGATCACAGTGTAAAGTTATTTAAGAACACTGGTGAAGGTGTAAGACAGTCTGATTATGCGAGCATCATTGGCAGCCTTCGGTATGCCACTGATTGTACTAGACCCGACATTGCCTATGTCGTGGGATTATTGTGCAGGTTTACCAGTAGACCTAGTATAGAGCACTGGCAAGCTATTGAAAGGGTAATGAGATACCTTAAACGAACCATGAACCTTGGATTACATTATGAAAGGTTTCCAGCTGTACTTGAAGGATATTCTGATGCAGACTGGAATACCTTATCTGATGATTCTAAAGCGACCAGTGGCTACATATTTAGCATCGCTGGAGGAGCTGTTTCTTGGAAATCCAAGAAACAGACTATTTTGGCTCAGTCTACTATGGAGTCTGAGATGATAGCACTAGCTACAGCTAGTGAAGAGGCAGAATATTTGAGAAATCTGCTAGCTGAGATTCCCTTATGGGAAAAACCGATACCAGCAGTGTTGATACATTGCGATAGTACCGCGGCTATTGCAAAAGTTCAGAACCGTTACTATAACGGTAAGAGACGACAAATACGTCGTAAGCACAGCACTGTTAGAGAACTACTTTCCACAGGTACCGTTAGAGTGGATTACGTACGTAGTGAGGAAAATTTGGCAGATCCTTTGACGAAAGGACTGTCCAGAGAGAAAGTCCATAACTCTTCTAAAAGAATGGGACTATTGCCCTTAGATTGTTGAGTCACGCACAATGGTAACCCGACCTAAATGACTGGAGATCCCAAGAACTAGGTTCAATGGGTAATAACAAGTTGTGTAGTGATATGAGTTGAACATGCTAGTTAATAAACCAAGAAGCATGTATTCCTGAAGTGATTAGAGGATGAGTTAGTAGAAACTCTTAATGAGATCTATACTCTATTTGGAGTGGAGTACCTACCTTCAGGAGTGCTCTTGATAGACTCACCTTTGTGAATGTGGAAATGTGGCCGTTTCCTATGGAGTTTGGGCAAAACTTCTAGAGCATTCACTAAACTGGGATAGACGTGCAGGGCCATAAATGCACGGGCTTATCTGATTGCACTATAGAAAAGGTTGTGTGTGGTTTGATGTCAGGAATAGAGTTCAAGACTACGTGTCACTCTAGTAAAAACTGAATCTTACTCACTATGCAAAGGTTCAAGTCCTTGGACACCTTTGTTTATGCACAATCTTATGTTTTTAAGAAACTGCTCGAAAATATTTTTAAAAATTCAAGTGGGGGATTGTTGGAAATGTTTACAAACATTATGTGAATTATTAAAAATGATTGAATAAGTGTATGAATGGCTCCTATGTTTGAGTAGTCCCACATCATGGGATTATAGGGAAGAGGCAAGGATTTATACTTGTTTCTAAGAAGTCATGTTGGGGCCTTGGGCTCCCAATACATGCATTGTTGTGAGGAGGGAGACCATGCATCATGACCACCACACACGCGCGCGCGACCGACCGACTCGACCCGACCCGGCCCGGCCCGGCCCGGTTCGGTTCGGTTCGGGCTTGGGCTTTGTGGTGTAGGCACTTATATTTTTGGACCATAAAACTTAGTTGTTTTCGAACCGTTTTTTTTTATGGAAAAATTATTTTGCGCACCGATATTTATTCTGCAACGGAAAAGTTTTGCAACGGTAAAATAATTAATCCCCCCGAAATTTTAGCAGATCCGATATTTTCTCCCAAAACCTAATTCTCGTTCTATATATACTATTTTATCTGAGACGAGAAAAACCACCGAATTTTATATTCTCTTCTTCTCGGCCGCCATTAAAAAAAAAAAAACTTCTACGAAATTTCGAGCAGTATTTTTCCCGAAAGTGCAAATCTGCACTGATTTGTTTGTGCAAGCAAATCAGTTACTATTTTAGAGGCTGTTTTATCCTAGAGGCGGCGGCGAAGGAACGAATTGGTTTGCACCTCTGACCAAATCGCCGAATCGTCTTCAAGAAAGCGACCTAGTCCGCGACTCAGCCATTGTTTTCCAACAGAAACAAATTTACATTAAGTCGTATTTGTCTATCCATTTTTGTCTTTTGATAGCTAAAAAACTAAGTACCGTCAATATTAGGGCATGTCTGCAGCACTACTCCACTTACAGAAGAACTGATGCACTGTAAATTGAGACATGCACTGTTCTTTATTAACACAACCAACATTAAGCATTTATCCATTTTTTATAGAAAAGATAAAAAAAAATTAACCACTTATGTTAAAGATAAATAGACACCTGAAGAAGATATGAGGCTCATTACATACATTCACAAGTATGGCCATGGCAATTGGCGCGCTTTACCTAAACTTGCTGGTATGTATACTAAGATATTTGAGCATATAGTTTCCATAAATATACTGCTTGATCCTAAAACTAAGATTTTTGTGAGTATATACAGGTTTGTTGAGATGTGGAAAGAGTTGTAGATTAAGATGGATTAATTATCTAAGACCTGATATCAAGCGAGGAAATTTCAGCAAAGAAGAAGAGGATACTATTATCAAGCTTCATGGATTGCTCGGAAACAAGTAAGATGATCATTTTTTAACACACTTTGTTTATTCTTTTCATGGTTACTTTAAGTTGAATTTTTTTTACTAACATGAGTAAAAATTTCTGAATATTCCATATGAATATAATAGCAATCAATAAAATCTTGCAAACATTCCACAGATGGTCAAAAATAGCGTCATGTTTACTAGGAAGAACTGACAATGAAATTAAAAACGTGTGGAATACACACATAAAGAAGAAACTCTCTCCCAAAAATCAAGCAAAACAATCAAAATCAAATGATCAACAGAGCTCTTCATCATCGATCGTCAAAGCCACATCGCCTTCATCCTCAGACGAAGAACGAAATAATAACAATGAAGTTGAGAAAATTGAAATACCAATTGAACAAAACATGGACATATGGGACATTTTAGAAGAAGACTCTGCTACTAACTCGTACACTTCTAATTGTTCAATTGACTTGTCTGATATTCATATAGATACTGATGTATGGGACATGATCAATGATACAAAAAGTAGTGGCATTAATAATTCATGCGAAGATTCAAGTGAAAAATGGATGGAGTATTTGGAGAAAGAGTTGGATTTATTTGGAGAAATCAAGTTTGATGGTTGTGTGAATGAAGATCCAGTTGCAAGCTATTTTCAAGTTCTTCCATTACCTGAATTATTCTACTTGACTAACTTATGATAATGTAGCTCATAAAGGAGGGCCACATAAACTTATGATAATGAAGATATAGAATAAATCTAAACAAGGATTTTTACAGACTACTCCATTATGTGTAAGACTCGGGATTAAAGCTATCTTTCTAGCCACAAGAATGAATTAGCAGAACTGCTTCAATATTAATATTAGATAACCCCATTAAAATAATTTTTCACGCTAAAGGTGTGACTGAAGTTCATCCACTATACCGTGCCATTCAGAACACAAAAGATCGGTGTGCGTTCATCTAACCAGACACAGTCATTCATTTATCTAACCAGACACAGTCATTCATTCATTACTAACAACCCTACTATAAATGAAAACTACACCAACAATCATTCATTCTATGTAGTTTCAAGCCATACATTTTATTACTTCCAGACATATGCACTGTAAATTGAGGTGTAACAGCTACATATGTGGAGACATGTATGACCAAGTACTGTTCTTTTGTTCAGTATTCTTATTTTATTATCATTATGAGCACTAAGCAATAAGCATATACTTGGGATAATAAGCTTATAAACTACAGTACCTTTAATAATGCACTAACTTGCATTTGGATCGGCATCTGTAGGAGCTGCCGCTTTCAAAGCACCTAATCCAATATCAAATAAACAGTGAGCATAACATCTGCATAAGATAATTATTTATAATGAATCGATATTTCTTACTTAATTCAAGAGCTTCAAGCTCCTTGTACAACTGAATATCATCTTCCACTGGCTCTATGTAAAAATGAAAATCTTCTGCTTTAACCCAATCACTTGCACAGACTAGAGCTTCCACTGTTTTTGGAGTAAGCGTGATGGAGAAGAGTGAATGTACTTAACACAATTTCGAATTGCTTCAATTGAATTAAAGAGATCTTTTAGGCCATCTTTAACAATTAAATTGATAATATGACAAGCACATCTCATATGAATATATTTTCCATTGAGAATAACCCCATTTATGTCATCTAGTCTTTTCCTTACATGTTCAATAGCTGGCTCATTTGAACTAGCATTATCCACCGTAATACACACCACATTTTCTATTCCCCAACCTCTCAAGCAAGTCTCCATGCTTTTACCTAGCTCTAAACCAACATGACTAGTGATTTTTGTGAAATTAATTATTCTTTTGTGTAGCTTCCAATAACTATCCATAAAATGAGCCGTGATAACCATGTAGTTAACATTTTGTACGGATGTCCAAGTATCCGTTGTAATACTAACTCTTTGTTTCCCAATTACACTCATAATTTTAGCTTTTTCCATGTAATACATTTCCCACACAAGTGCAGCAATTTTTTTGTCTATTTGGTATTTTTAGTTTAGGGCATAATTCAAGCAACATCTGTCTAAAACCAACTCCTTCTACCATTCTAAAAGACATTTCATCTTGAATAATAAACCGAACTAATTTTTCTTCACATCTTTTCTGGCTAAAAGAATAAGGGATTAGAGGACCACTTAAATTTGCTTGAGTAATAATGGGTTGACCTTTAAGAATGCCTTGATAAGCTGGACATTCTTTACATTTACGTTTAAGATGCTCGGCAATGGTGGTAGTCCCATAATGCATACTATCAGCGGGTAATGTTGTTTTACAGGTGTTACAAATGCCAATTCTTTTCCCACTGGCATCCTTAGACTCAGTGGCATGTTCCCAAACCCAAGACTTACGCTTTCTGCTAGATTTCGGTTTAGGATTTATCTGCAGAGATGAATTCAGTTCTTGAGGTTGCTCGGCTATAGCTGTAGTCCTATCATGCGTAGTATTAGCTGGCATTTCCTCCACATTAGGAATAGGTGAATGCCGTTCTTGATCAATATCCATTTCTGTAGCAAAAATTATGACGAGATTAAGAAAGAATGGATTAACAAAGGTAATCTAAAGTTTCTTATGGCATTACTCACATGAAAACGTCCCCTTTTATAAACAGGGTAATACTAAAACCTTCATTACACAGCTTTCAATAACTTTGAATGGGAACAATATAAATACTCAAATTATTATATAGAAGTTTTCAGTTACACCATATTCTTGTGCAGTTTTCATACACCTAGAACGCATTTCATCTTCATCGGTCCAAATGTAAATGGTGGTTTTTAAAAAAGAAATTGACACAAAAAACTTATATGGGAAAAATTCTCGCTTCAGAGTGGTATGTAAACACAATTGTGAAGTATACATGTCAATACTTGGTTTTAAATGCATGTTATTAAGCTACTGTAACCTTGTCATCGTTGTTACTTTTGTCGACTTCGGACTTACTTTTTATCTGTTGGGGAATTTTTTTTTAGGAAGCACGCGAAGTTCATTTGTTTTGCACATTTCATATATAAGCAGATCTTAGAACATGTTCGCTGAGGCTGACTGGTATAGTACAACTAGTAAGTGTCCCATGCTACGGACACGGACAGTGATATACTCCATTGTTTAACTTATAGAACACGAGAATAAGAAGTTTCATAGACTACAATGCAGTACAATGCAAGTTCTAATGTAGTAGTATTGCTGGAGTAGTGTAGATTGTTACAATAACTTATATAATTAGTACAACTACTACTTTCCAATTCAAGAAACTGGAATGTGTCAAAGAAGAAAAAAATACATGCTTTTACCAACTGCATCAAAATACTATAACTACAAAGCTAATAGCCATTTGAATATATAAACGGTTCAGCCCAAAGAGAAACAGGAACACCAAACAGTCTTTGGTAAAAATAATTTATTGCATCAGTAGTTAAATTAATATCATCGCGGTCCAACTATCCCTCTCTGAGTAGTCAAAGCCATTGAAGAGGATTAAATGGAAAGGTAGAGCAAACTATATATTATTTACACGATTTGGAAAACCCTTGCTTTTGGACGAAGATAAGGGAGACGATCTCATCACATCTTTTGGATCATGTTTTTCAAATCAAGGGTTTTCCAAATTAGAAAGTACTGTTATGTTTTCCAAATTACTTTCTGATTGAGATACATGAAATTAACAAATCGTATTAACATAGTAAAACATACCATTACTTTCTGATTGCGATAGTCGGACGAGAGAACCTTCAGATGAATTTTGAAACATAATCGGCGAGGAATCGACAAACTATTGGAGAGAATAATATGATGATGGAAATATCTGCTCTCAAATTCGAAGGTATAGGTGTATTTGAGTGGACGAGATTGTTTTGCTTTACATCGATGTTCCCAAATCCAAGAAAGAAAAACCATAATTTTCCATGGACGGTGGAAAGGAGGCGGTATGGTTTGCCATCGGTTTTGAGAATTGCAACCATTACCGTATGTTGATTTATACGGTGAGAGAACCGCACCGTTTTTACTTAACGGAGGCCGTTTAAATCATATTTCAGCGGTAAGGAGATGGTATTTTGTGTGGTTATGCGGTATATAATTGAACCGGTACAGCCCTAGATACGGTTATGAGCTGTAGCAAATTTGATATGGCTTTAATCCATATCAAATTTCCATATCCTGGTATGCTAAATTTGTTGTTTTGGTGTAGTGCTAGTATCGTCATTCTATAAAGGACGGTTTGGATTTGGATTTGTTCCAGCGCGTCGTATCCTTCACCGTGTTTCCAACGAAATCTGTTTCACGCAGTTTAAAAATCACATTTTTAACAATGATATTTCTATTTAAAAATCACATTTTTATAACAACGTTATATAGATAAAAATCACATTTTTATTCGATGTTCTTATATATAAAAGTCACGATTTTATAATGCTGTTTATATTTTTAAAATCATATTATTTATATTTTTAAAACTATGCTATTTATTTTTTAAACAATACATGCTATTCATATAGTAAAAATCATATTTTATTTACAATGCTTTTCTATAAAAAATCTAATTTAAAAACATTATTTTATATAAATTAAAAACCGAATTTTTAAACAATGTATTTATATAAAAATTCAAAATTTTAAAACGCTGTTAATTACATAAAAATTCAGACTTTTAAACAATACTATATAATTAACATTTACAAATATAATTAATAAATTTATTAATTTAAATTACCTTATCCATCTTCTTGTAAAACCCTCCAGACCACGATCAACTGCAGTTCGAATCTAGGGTTCGATTTCTTGCTCAATCGAAGCACGGGATGTCGATCCGATTGCGCCACGGGCTGCGCCTACGCGTTAGCTCTCCGGCGATGGCGGTGACGTCAAACTCGATGCGGAGATGGAGGCAGAAATTCGGATGAGGCGGGAGGGGAGGTTATGGGCTCGAATCTCGAGATTATGGCACCACCAGAAATCTGATCGTATGGACTTGGAGTTCTCAAGATTCTGAACAGTTTTCGTGAAGAAACTTTTTGAATCGAGATCGGATGGAAAGTTTTTAAGCCCAAATGGATCGAAGCTTTTTTCCACGTTCGATATTTAGGGTTACGGGATTTATTTCGGAAATGAGAAAATGAGATGGAAATTTCTGGTTCGCTGGTTTTATAATTATATTATTTTTAATTTCTTTAATTCCAAAAATAGTGATTTTACATCCGAACTCCAAATCAAACCTAACGACTGTCGCCCCTAGCTCAATACCCCCATTCCGGACACTATGGGATATGTTTCGTAAGTCAATTCGACTGTTTCAGTCGGTTTTTCTTTAAATTAATATATATATATATATATATTGAATTTAAACGTATATTTTAATTTACTGGGGCCACATACTGACTCCAAAAATTCCAGAAAATTTATATCTAGCTTTGTTTTGACGATACAGTCCTAACCGAACTAATTTCGTCGAAGTTGGAGACCGTTCGAAAAATGGCCATTTTCAGTCGATTATATTTAAATTGAATTGACAAAACACGTTTAAATTTACCACGCTCACATATTGATTCCAAAAATTATGAAATTGGAAACCTAACAATAATTTAACATTCCGGATCTAACAAATGTTGTTTCGTCGAAAACGGAGGTCGTTTGCAAAATGGCTATTTTTAAGGGGTATATTTTATATTAAAATATATATAAATTCCATAGCGACTATTTATAATTTTAAACTGGACATAACTTTCAATTTACATTATGAAATTCGATTTTTTCACATTCATTGGAAAGATATAGTTAAACAGATTCAAATATTTTTTGTTTCGTCCAATTCTGACTTATATTGAATCTTGTATATTCATTTACGCGCCTTTTCAGTCTCGATTTATAATTAAAATAAATTTATACGTTCTAACTTCGATTTAAATAAACTTTTAGTCATTATTATTTAAAATAAATCATTTTAAATATTCAAAATCCATCAAAATAGCTAAAATAAAATTTTTAAATTGGTTCTGAAAATCCGGGTTGTTACAATCTCCCCCGTATAAAATCTTTTCCTCCTCAAAAAGGAACGAAGCCGAAAGTTGTTTAACTAACCAACTCAACTTTCATTCTTCAACTTTTCAGTTTCTAAGAATTTTCTAATTTCTCAAAAATTCGGCTAACACCCTAAATTTTCGAAAATTTTCGCCATAACTTACTTTGTACGGGTTGATATTTAAAACTGCAGCTTGCCTCATAGGGCCCTCATCAATCCAAAAGAAAAAGAAAAAGCCAAGCGGCTAGCCAATCGGCTCATTAAATCATCAAAACCCAATAAATACAATAAACATGTACCTATTTGTCGGGCATACAATTTTATTCCTCTTCTTAGCTTCCAAGCTATGACTTGTTCACATATATATATGTACATGTATGCAATCCAAATCAATTTTCAATTCAGTTAAACTAATAATCAAATAACACAACCAGCAATCAATTAGTTAATTAGCTTTTCAAACATATACTTTTATACATATTCAAAAATCATATTTTCAGTGCCGAATCACAAACAATAAACCCTATCTAGTTTTGGTTCCAAACCAGTCAATTGGAAATATATAGACATCCCACTTTTGAAATCGAACATAAACTCTGATGATGAGTACTCAATCATCAGAATCATCTCCGGGCGACTAGAGTGTGATTCTATATCTATCTAGTATATTCGAGACTTCGTACACACGCTGGCTAGGCATATATGCAAAATCTTCATATACTCGATTGTCCAAAATTAATTTAAAATAAAATACTCAAATACGTATAATAAGGATTAAATATTCGAAACAAAATTTGTTTTCATTTTTATTTTAAAAACAACACTATTTGAAAATCATTCTAGGATACTACTGATCCCATCTCTAACGAGTCATTCTTATTGGATATTACTAATCCAATCTCTGATGAATTCTTTCGTTCAGTTCTAATGAGCCTTCATCTCGAGCTCTGTAAACTAAAGCTCCAATACCATAAATGTCACGACCCGAATTCGCTAGCCTCCGAGGAGACTAGAAAACATGGATTGTAATGAGAACACGACAAATCAAAACACAAACAGAAGAACATTTCATTTCTATTACAACAATTACATCAGAGTACAAGAATATAACAGAGTATGAATAAATAATATACATTTGATAAATATCAGAGATTCAAATTACACAGCAGCAAAAAAATAATACATAACACAAATGAAAGAAATACACGGATACAGAGCTTTCCGAATATAGCTTCAGCTGTAAACCAGGATCCTGTAAAAAATAATGTCTGCAAAACTAAAACTATTAGTTACCCGTGTGGAAAATAGGGACACCCAGAGTTTAGGTTAAACCAATAAACTCTAGATCAGTCATGGGACTGGTGTGAGAACTAAAACAGTTAGTTAAAACTTTACTTTAAAAATAAAGTAAATCAAGGGACCATGGCATATAACACAAAACGGGTTTAACCCCAAGAATACCAGTGCATAAAACAAACAGCGCAATGCTAATTAAAGAAAATGAAGCTATTATAAGACTCAGGTCCCATCACACAATGCAACGCAAGCCGGAGGATAGAGTTTTCCCTTATAATAGCCAAACATGCTTGGTACGTTTTAAAACAAATCATTTTGATATTACTATAAGTGTATAGTGTCAAAATCAACTTCAAATATAAATATATCAATCATATACGGCATAATACCCCATCCTATTATGTCGCCATAATAGTTCTGCAATTAAAACCAAAATGTCACGTACTAAAAGTTGGATTTCCATCATGAACCAAGACAAGGGATCATCCTTACCGATTCGAGACAATCTAGCACCATGTCTCAGGATCAGAACGCATCGACCCTTGGAGAGTTAGGGCTGGTCCACACTTACGTTAGTGGATTAATAATTCCTGAATAATATGTTTTCCCGCCCTATGGGGCATAAATCTGGTCAATATGTCGACCATGTCATCCATCGGCCCCGTAGTGGCCGATATATCCGAGGCGCCTCGCTATCCATCAAATAATATGCAACATCCACATGAGTAAAATGTCTGGGCTCCATACCATGACAACACTCCTAGCTAGAAAGAAACGCATGTCCTCCCTGAGGTCCTCTCTGGTTTTTGTTCACACTGGGGTATGAGGCTCGCGAATTAACGCTATACACAAAGCTATGCTATTTAAAGCCGTGCTTTGATCATCAACCACAAGGCCCTACTTTTCAACAAAAGCCTTGATCACATGCCACTCAGCATGCCACTGTCAATCCATACCATACCATTGATTTCCACCAATATATAACCTCTAAGCACGTACGTCTCAGAGAAGGGTTTTAAGAAAGAGAATAAATTCTCCACCACTAAACAGATATATATTTAGCAGAGATCAACGAATACAGTATAAAGGACTACAATGTCAGACATACTATCCATTTGCAAGTCCGTTCTGGGTCTGAACGAAATCGGAGGCACCTTATTTCTCATCCCATATATCCAATACAGGAGAGAGGTCCTCGCATATCCGGTTAATCTCCAAGTACGTCTGGACAATCACCACTTATTACCTTGTCTCGGGTGTACAGCCCGATCAAGAGATCAGTAATTATCCAAACGATGTGAATAACTCCGGTCTTCAACCACCGTCTTCATCGTCAACTTATCATCGAATCAATTATTCAGAATGGGTATAACCCGGTCTTTCTGAATAACTCGCGTGTCTTATAAACAAGTGTTATAAAAACACAACATACGCCTCATTCCAATCCAGAATATTCCTTTATTCAAATATTCTTTTCTTTAGGGATAGGTTCCCATTAATTTTATTAAAGATAAATTCTTTTAAATTTATTCTTTAATCATCCTTTGGATTTCAATTCTAAACCAAATTAAGGTTTATCAACTAGTCGGGATTAGCGCACCTTACCGAAGTAATCGTGTGTTTTATTTCCCAATCCCAACCTATTCATCCCATGGAGCAAAACTGGTAATACTCCATATCTAACACCATAGTGTTATCGGTAAATTTGATTACCATTTCTCGTTCAAATCTAATTAAAGATTTAACTATCGCCTGAAGCAAAACTGGTGGTACTCCGTTCTCGATTATTTCCCAAATTTAATAATTTAAATTATCACATTCACATTTCAATCTAATTAAAGATTCATTAAAACTCCACTTAGTTTTAATCTTCCCAAAAATCATTATTAATGATTATTTAACTTTGGGAAATCAAACATGCCGCATCGACAATCTACACCGTACCATTAATTTCTGCCGATATATAACCTCTAAGCTCGTACATCTTAGAGAAGGGTGTTAAGCAAGAGAATAAATTCTCCGCCACCAAACAAATATATATTTAGTAGAGTTCAACAATACAGTTCGAAATACAATGTTAGACATGAAATCCTGTCTTTAATTGGGTTAAAGAACCAATGTCATTTAAAACACGGTTCACGATAAACCCAAAATCACATTCTATTAAATATGGATTCTTCACGGAAAACAGATCAATATATAATCGATAGCAATTTCCTTATCCGACTAATAATATAAATGGAATAACGATAAAGCCTTTTAAATTCCATATATATTAACAGTCTTCCTCTATAGAAGCTCACTTCGATTATCACCAAATCCAATTCCATTCAATCCCAATTAATTTTATTAAATTTGAAAACTTTACTTTGGAAAATTTCCATTAAATCTTAATAAAAAGATTTATAAATTCCAAATCACATTTCACTGTTATCGGGTTAAAGAACGAATGTCGTTAAAAACACAATTCACAATAAACCAAATTCACATTCCATTTTATTCCAATTACTAAATATAATTCGAAACTCTAATAATCTTAATTAAAAAATTTATTCTTTTCACACGGGGTTTAAGAACAGTGTTACTGAAGACACCATTCACGACAAACCCATAATCCAATTTAATATTAAATATAAGGCTCTGAATAGAAATTATATCGGCTTATATTCAATATCAAATTCTGAAACCAACACATATCGTATGGGGAATAACGATACATATCTATCTTCCAAATTCCTCAATAATATCCGTATAGTCAAGGAATTCAATATCGAAATCTTCTGAAGATGATTTCTATTCAAATCCATTCTAATTTATATATTGGAAATTTCTAGTTATATTAAAACCCTTTATATATCCTATTTATTTATTTAAAAATTATTGGATTATCTTTCTAGTTAATAACTAGTTCATTTTGATAAAAATGTATTTTTATCCTTACAAACGTGGAATTTTTTCATCCTAATTCTTTCCAAATTATTTATTATGATTTTACACAAATTATTAATATTTTCAATAATTTTATTATGGCCCTTTCAGTCGTTTCTATAAACGGTCATCGATCTGCATTTACGTCGACCTTTTCCAAATTTGATTTGGACATAATTCCAAATCCAACCATTAGATTTCAAATCTCTTATATTCGTTGGAAAGCTCTTTTCGATATGAACTAAATGGTTCCGTTTTAGGAGAATACGACAGTCAGATCTCCCGTAATGTCAACTCAAAGTCAATGGTCGAAATTCGCGAACGATCGCGGTGTGGAGTGTTCTATTCAGGCCATTAAATATATATAATATATATATTTCGACGATTTCCATTTAAAACGTATTTTATAAATTCGTTTTAAAACGATTCCCACTTTCATTTCAATTTTAAATCAAAATTGAATACTCCTTATCAATATAATATTTAAATGATAATATTTTCAAAATATCTGATTTGAAATCATTTCCTTTTCGATATTCATTATAAAAATGAATAAAATCGGTATAAATATCTTTTGTGTTAAAATGGCGCAAATCTAATCAACACGGCTTCAAACATTTCAATATTTTCATGTCCATCCCAAATCAGATATCAAAATCATATTAAAATCCTTTACAGAATATTATTTTAAAATATTCTTTATTTCTGAATTGGAATCAGACACAGTCAATTACCATATAATGTTATTTATATGGATTTCATACACACATGTACACAACAATAATTATACACAGTCAACCATCATCCAGAGTGCATTACACAACCACATAAGCATTAAATATATATAATTAACGGTTACAACAGTCTGTCAACCAATCAATTGACATACAACTAAACAATTGTGTAACAACCCATATTTTCAATAATCTGTTATAACATAGATTGAGGCAGAATTTAATTCTAAAATCTGAATCAAGGGAAATGGGCTATGCCATTGCGTTCGTCTCGGAAAAATACGCGAAATAGAGTCCGAGTTTTCGAAAATCGGAGTCCGTATGACCCGATTAAGGCCCAACGAAGTTTTCAGAAAATTCTAAAGTAAAAACAGATTTCAAATTCAAACTTGAATTTGGAAAATTGGGCCAGTTTGGGCCAGCGGGAAAAATCCCGCCAGAACACCCCAAGTCGACAGCCCTGTCGACTTGGGAGTCGACTTGGTCTGACCAAGTCGACAGCCCTGTCGACTTGGCTGTCGACTTGGCTCAGACGAGCAGTCCTGCCTGGTGCACCATTTTGAGAATGTGTTGAGCTTGGGGGCCAGATTCGGTTTTGAGGGCTGAGATTGGAACTAGGGTTTAATCCTATGGCCTAAAACACTAGCCTAATCTATAAATAAGACCCTAACCTACCCTAAATCATCATTATTCATTCTAGCAACTAAACTATGGCAAAATCAATCCTCTCATGGCCTCCACTCTCTTCATAAAATTCCTAAACAAGTTTTTATGAGATTTTCCATGCATACAAGTGTTTTTAGACTTGTATGATCATCATTAGCTTGCATTCAAGTCAAGTCTCTATATTTGCACCATAAAGAAAGAGTTTTGATCAATTTTGCTTGCATTTTTGGGGTTTAATTGGTTGCATAAGGGTCTTCTTACATTTGCTATACTCATTTGAGTCCGCATAAGCATTGTAAGCCCTATTCCTTTCATACTTAAACTCTAAAGTTAAATGTATGATATGCAAGTTTACTATGATGTGTTATGCAAGTTTACTATGATGTAATATGCAAGTTCATCAAGTTATGTATGCAAGTTTGATATGCAAGTTGTCATATGATATGCAAGTTACGCTATGCAAGTTTGATATGCAAGTTGTCATATGATATGCAAGTTATGCTATGCAAGTTTGATATGCAAGTTGTCATATGATATGCAAGTTATGCTATGCAAGTTTGATATGCAAGTTGTCATATGATATGCAAGTTATGTTATGCAAGTTTGATATGCAAGTTGCCATATGATATGCAAGTTATGTTATGCAAGTTTGGGTTGGTCATTTGGCTCATGTTATCATGTTATGCAAGCTTATCTTGGGCTTATGAACATAAAGCTTCAAGCTTTATGCTAAAGGTTGCATTTTGGCAACATGTAAGTTATCATATCACCTATGATAACTTGCATGTGAGGCTAAATGCGAACTTATGGCCATTTTTACATGTCATTTATCACCATGTATCCCCAATATGCTAAGTTTGGTTTTATGCATGCTTTTGAGGCCTAATGCAAGTATATGAACATATGTACATTTCATATGCCACCATGTTGAACTTGTGGCTTCAACACTTTTATGTCATGATTATGCCAAGTTCCCTCTTTCTATCCTTTATGCGCTATTGCGATATGTAAGCGATGGGATTGCGTTTGGGGTTGGGTAAACTTAAAAGACATAAAAACATAAGCTTGGGAATTTACCTATTAAGTTAGGTCTACCCATTGGGAATTTACCTATTAAGTTAGGTCTACCCAATTGCTTGAAAACTTGTAATGTGTTTTGGAAACACGATGGACATGACACTTAGAAAATATAAGTGTGGCCAACTCGAGGTTGGGTTGAGTTTGTAGCGTAAACCTACCCGGAACCGACCGGCTTAACTAGTTGCTACAAACAATAGGACCCAATGTGAGAAGTTGGTCATGTTGTACCTTGGACCCGAGGTTAGACCAAGTTGTGGTGTAAAGCTACCCGGACCCGCCCGGCTTAACTAGTAACCACAACAAGGTCTAATGTGAGAGGTTAAGGTGCATTAATTAATTAATGCCTCATGATTAGGGTTAAGTCATGGACCATTTAATACTTAACCAATTTGGGCTCGGTAGATTAACCGGGGTTAAGTCGTGAACTCATCGTTACACTTAACCAAGTTAATCCATGATTAGTAAAGGGGTTAAACCGTACTTAACCCATTAGAGAAATCCTAGCAATGGGGGTCCACTCCAGCAGTAATCCCTAGTTCGTATCATCATGACCCTAGGGACTAGGCTAGGGTGGGGGCACGATTACTGGACTGGAGGTAAGCGACCAATAAACGACGGCAGAGGGTACGCCGGTGTAGTTCCGGGCGGACTCTGGTCGTGCACATAGTCCGTAGCCGGAGAAAACATGCACGGGTACCAGTAGATCGAGACTGTGCACTCATGTTTATGGTGTCCAGGGGTTGACACCCTAGGGCTTGATACACCCGATGGGTGGACCCGGCACAGTTCGACTACAATCATGTTTGGGCCGTATTGACACCGACACGTGACGAGTTAGGCTTAGGGAGCCGATCGACTAGACCGTTGGGTTGAACCTTGTGGTAGGGTCACTTCATGTTATTGGACCTCGTATGAAGGTCACTTCATGTTATTGGGCCAAAGCTTGGGCCAAGGGATCAATACTTGTTTATTCAAGTCATGTTAGTTTGCTAGTACACCTGTGGTGCAAAACCTTAATCCTGATTATGCGATGACACCTTTATCTACCTTGTTAATTAATCATCATGCTAGTATGTGGTTATCTTTATGTTCATCCCTGCTGCTCATACCAGTTAACTTAATCAGTTTACATTGATTGTAGTAGGGCTTACTCAGTCTTTTTGACTGACCTGTTTTCTTTCGCCTCTTTTCTTCCGTTTCCCCCCCCAGGTTCTCAGGGAGGGAATACTGGAGCTTAGCTTGGATTTTGGATTGCTTGCTTGTGGGATTTCAGCTCATGTGCGCTTTCTACATGAAGCTAGCTATGGTTCTCACTTATTTTGGGGATAGCACTTATGTATTTCAGTTTTCAGATGATGTTGTTTTATCTAGACTTGTTTATTTGGAAAGCTATGTTGTACCAGACTTGTTTTGAAATGGTTTAAAATCTTCCGCTGTTTATCTATGATATTTACTCTGTTTACATATATACGTATGTTCTTGTTCTGCCTTGATATATCATTATGCATGTTTACCTGATTCAAACGCCCCTCCAAAGTCAGAGTGCTTGCAAGAGTCACCCTGGCAAAGGCGGGGTGTTACAATTTGGTATCAGAGCATATGGTTTACGAGAAGGAACAAAAAGGTTTTTAGAAAACTTTTGGAAAACTATTTTCAAAACCAAGTATAAAGTATTTTCCAAAGAAAAGTCTAGTTTATTTTAAAAGGCTATTCCCCAAAAAGCCATTAGCAAAATCCCTTCGTTTTTCTCCATTCTGAATCTGTCTTTTTCTTCATTTTCAGTATGGCCGATAACTTTGCTATTCCGGAGGGAGTACACGTACCTGTTTGGTATAGGAGACTTTTGGAGGCTAGGGCGACCGAAGCCGGCCCCGCAGATGTTCCTCCTCCTCCTCCTGTCATTAATATTCCTCCTCCTCCTGTTGCTAATGTTCCTCCTCCTCCTGTCGCTGAGGTTCCTCTTCCTCCTCCCCCTCAGCATCCTCAAGCTGACTTCGCAAAGACTTGCAAAGATTTCAAAGCAATGGGTGGCAAGAATTTTCAAGGCACTGAGACTTTTGTAGAGGCCAGAAATTGGTTTAAAGAGACCGAGGATTTATTTGCCATCTTTGGGTTAGACGATCAGAGGAAGATCTTGTTGGCGGTTTGGCTTATGAAGGATGAAGCCGCTTATTGGTGGGAAGTCACCAGTGGTACTAGGCCCGTTGAGACTTGGGCCGATTTCAGGGCAAGGTTCATGCTTAAGTTTCTATCTTCTGCTGAGGAGAATCTGCAAATGGAAAGGTTCATAACTTTGAAGCAAGGGGATATGTCTGTCAAAGAATATGTGAACAAGTTTAATCAGTTAGCTCGTTTTGGCTTGGATATAGTGAATACTCCTCAGAAGAAGGACCTTCGTTTTGCTAGAGGATTAAATGAGCCGTTGCAGGGATTGGCTAAGTCACATATTCCCCATGGGGCCACGTTTGAGAGTTTGGTTGATATGGCGTTACTTCAGGGAGATGTTAAGAAAAATGATACTCAAGCCAAGAAGACTGATTCCCAGGGAAAAGGAAATCAGGGTAATCCAAGTGGTCAAAGCAGTCAAGGCAATCAGAACAAGAACAAGAGTCAAGGCAACAAGGGGAACAACAACAACAAGGGCAAGAACACCAAGGGGAAGTGCCATTATTGCGGTTCAGTTGGGCATCTTATCAAGGATTGCAAGAAGAGAAAAAGGAAGAATGGTGAATGCTTTTTCTGCGGTGAGACTGAACATTTCAGTAAGGATTGCCCGAAGAAGCGAGGGCAAGGCCAGGGTCAGACTCAGCGTGCTGGACCTTCAGGAGGGCAAGTTCATGCTCTCAATACCGCTCCAGTTCCCGATCGAGGTAGTATTTCTGTTGAGAGCCTTGTATATATTTCTGATTTTCCCGTTCGTACCTTGTTTGATTCTGGTGCATCGCATAGCTTTATCTCATCTGATCTTGTTGATAGTTTGCACCTTAGTACTAGCTTGGTAGAGGATCCCGTCTGTGTCTCAAATCCCATTGGGGGTTCCGCCCATTTGTCTATGATATGTGGGGATTTGAGGATCTCTATACTGAGTGTAGAGTTCTTGTGCAGTGCTTATGTTCTTGGTTTCAGGGGATATGGATTGATATTGGGCATGGATTGGCTGTCCAGATATGGAGCCATCCTTGATTGTGAGCATAGGGTTGTGAGGCTCGTGACTCGCCTCGGGAACACCCTAGAGATTTCTTGTGATCCGAGAGGTCCCGTCATGTTATGCTATCTTGAATCACTCGACTCGTTAGTGGAGACTCTTCAGTCTGTGAGAGTGGTCCGAGATTATCCGGATGTTTTCGATGAGGTTAGGGGGTTGCCCCCTAAGCGAGAGATTGATTTCCGCATTTATCTGGTGGATAATGCAAAGCCGGTTTCTTTGCCCGTTCGGCACATGGCTCCGCGTGAAAGGCGGGAGCTAAGTAAGCAAGTAAAGGAGTTGCTTGAGAAGAACTTCATTAGACGAAGTATATCTGAATGGGGAGCGCCTGTGGTATTTGCTACCAAGGCAGATGGTTCTCTCCGACTTTGTGTTGACTATCGAGAGTTGAATAAGCTGACTAAGAAGAACAGACACCCGTTACTGAGGATTGATGATCTCTTTGACCAGCTTGTCGGTGCTTCTGTTTTCTCTCAGCTTAATCTTGCTACTGGATTCCATCAGCTCAGGGTAGCTGAGGATAGTATAGACAAGACTGCGTTCAGAACTCCAGATGGATTCTTTGAATGGCTCGTCATGCCGTTCGGCTTGACTAATGCACCTGCATATTTCGTGGACTTGATGAGTAGGGTGTTCAGGGAGTTCTTGAACAAGTTTGTCGTGGTCTTCGTAGATGATATTCTGATCTTCTCTAAGGATGAGGAAGAGCACGCAAAGCATCTCGTGGAGATGATGGATACGCTTAGAGCGCATCAGTTGAAGGCCAAGTTCTCCAAGTGTCATTTTTGGAGAAGGGAAGTTAGATTCCTTGGGCATATAGTGTCTAAGCAAGGCTTAGCGGTGGATCCCGCTAAGGTGGTTGCAGTTCAGGATTGGAAGACTCCAAGGAATGCAACCGAAGTGAGGAGTTTTCTAGGTCTTGCGGGTTTTTACCGGAAGTTCATCAAGGACTTCGCGAAGATATCCGCTCCTCTCACTAAATTGACGAAGAAGAATTTAGTTTTTGCTTGGAGCATAGAATGCGAGCTTGCTTTTCAGAAGCTCAAGAGAGCTCTTACATCAGCACCTGTTCTAGCTTTGCCCGATGGAGGGAAGTTATTTACAGTATACACCGATGCATGTGGCACGGGGTTAGGAGCTGTTCTGATGCAAGAAGGAAGAGTGATATGCTTTGGCGGTAGACAACTCAAAGTGCATGAGAAGAATTATCCCACTCATGACTTAGAGTTGGCAGCAATAGTATATGCACTCAAGGCTTGGCGCCATTATCTTCTGGGAGAAAGATTTGAGCTTTATACCGATCACAAGTCATTGAAGTATCTCTTTTCCCCAGAAGGATCTGAATCTGAGGCAACAAAGATGGATGGAATTCTTGGCGTCCTATGATTTTGATATAGCCTATACCCCTGGCAAGGGGAATGTGGTAGCTGATGCATTGAGTAGAAGAAGGTTGACCCTAAGTCCTCTATTCGTTGAGATGAAGAATTTAGAGTATGTGGCAACCTTTGATTTCTCTTTGGCGGTTGAGTCGATGACCGGTTCTTTAGCATATCTGGAACTCAGACCTACCCTTCTTGATCAAGTTGGGGCTTCGTAGAGAGAAGACCCTCAGATAGTTGAGATTATGGACAAGCTGATTCGAGGAGAGGCGTCTAGTCATCTCGCTCGATATTCTATTGATGACAAGGGTTGGCTGAGGAGAGACGGAAGGTTATGTGTTCCAATGGTAGAAGATCTAGTAAGAAAAGTTCTGGAGGAAGCGCATCGCTCTAAGTTGACTATACATCCAGGCGGGGATAAGATGTATAAAGATATGAAGCGCATTTTCTTTTGGCCTGGGATGAAGAAGGATGTGGCAGAGTTTGTCTCTAGATGTATCATTTGCCAGCAAGTTAAGGCCGAGTCGAAGAAGCCCGGTGGGCTATTGCATCCTCTAGACGTTCCACTTTGGAAGTGGGAGAGTATTTCCATGGATTTTATCGATGGGCTACCAAGGTCAAGGAAAGGGAATACGAGCATTTGGGTTATTGTGGATAGACTTACGAAGAGTGCTCATTTCATTCCGGTGAAGAGCAAGAGGACCGCATCTTGGTTAGCGTCTGTATATCTTCATGAGATTGTGAGACTACATGGAGTCCCTTCTAGTATTGTCAGTGACCGTGACCCAATCTTTACAAGTCAGTTCTGGATTAGCTTGCAAGAAGCTATGGGCACAAGGTTGAATCTGAGTACTGCTTATCACCCACAGACGGACGGTCAAACCGAAAGGGTGAAGAGGGTACTCGAGGATCTGTTGAGGCTTTGTATTCTGGATATTGGTGGTACTTGGGAAGACCATCTTCCTCTTGTTGAGTTTGCATATAATAACAGTTATCAGGCAAGCATAGGGATGACACCATTCGAAGCTTTATATGGGAGGCCGTGCAAGTCCCCTACATGTTGGTGGGAGACTACAGATAAGCTTATACTTGGGCCTGATATGATCCAAGATACATCCGAGAAGGTCGAGTTGATTCGGAGACGGATGAAAGCAGCCCAAGATCGACAGAAATCCTATGCTGATAAGCGAAGAACTGATTTGGAGTTTAATGTTGGGGATATGGTTTTCGTGAAGGTTTCTCCTTTGCGGAATGTGGTCCGATTTGGGGCCGTTGGGAAGTTAGCACCGAGGTTTGTTGGACCATTCCCTATTATAGAGAGGATTGGGCAGATGGCTTATAGAGTGAAGTTGCCCTAGAAGCTTGCCGGAGTACACGATGTTTTTCATGTCTCGCATCTCCGGAAGTGTTTACATGAATCAACAGAGGTTGTTGAGCCAAGTGTTCTGGAAGATGTAGAAGTGGAGAAAGAAGCTACCTTGAGGAGAGCTCCGATTCGTATCTTGGGAACGGAGACCAAGAAGCTAAGGAATCGAGAGGTCAAGTTGGTGAAGGTTCAATGGGGTGAAGTCGAAGAAGACGCAACTTGGGAAACCGAGGAGAAGATGCGTGGGCTTTATCCATTCCTTTTTGAGGGTACACTCCCAATCTCTTTCCTTTGTTAGCATATCTTTCTCTTTGCTATCCATGTTTATCTAGTTTATCGTGTTAATATTGTCATGAGAACCTTAGGTAGAAACCCTTTGGATGAAACATGTGTTTGAAACATGTTATGCTTGATGGTGGCAAGTGTTTGCAAGTGGTTGCTCGTGGATGCATTATACACGATTAGGCACTAGATCGGCTCACACACTCCTCATATTGCATATACATGAGTGTTTATGCTTATTCATGGATGAAAATTTTTGTGTTATCACATGGATGCTGCATATGGATGTATGTTATGTGCACGCATATAGATGTTATACATTATGCTAGGAATTGCATACATATGGATTCATTTCACTAACATAATGTGCATTGAGGATATTTGCATTAGATAAGGACATATACACACACCTTTGCATATGTTCATACAACATTAAGAATCTTATAAGGACAATGATTGCTCGTGGATGATGTTTTGAGTAGATGGATGATTGGATGGTAGGATACGTTCTTCCTAACTTGAAGATTTCGGGGACGAAATCCTTTAAGGAGGGGAGAATGTAACAACCCATATTTTCAATAATCTGTTATAACATAGATTGAGGCAGAATTTAATTCTAAAATCTGAATCAAGGGAAACGGGCTATGCCATTGCGTTCGTCTCGGAAAAATACGCGAAATAGAGTCCGAGTTTTCGAAAATCGGAGTCCGTATGACCCGATTAAGGCCCAACGAAGTTTTCAGAAAATTCTAAAGTAAAAACAGATTTCAAATTCAAACTTGAATTTGGAAAATTGGGCCAGTTTGGGCCAGCGGGAAAAATCCCGCCAGAACACCCCAAGTCGACAGCCCTGTCGACTTGGGAGTCGACTTGGTCTGACCAATTCGACAGCCCTGTCGACTTGGCTGTCGACTTGGCTCAGACGAGCAGTCCTGCCTGGTGCACCATTTTGAGAATGTGTTGAGCTTGGGGGCCAGATTCGGTTTTGAGGGCTGAGATTGGAACTAGGGTTTAATCCTATGGCCTAAAAAACTAGCCTAATCTATAAATAAGACCCTAACCTACCCTAAATCATCATTATTCATTCTAGCAACTAAACTATGGCAAAATCAATCCTCTCATGGCCTCCACTCTCTTCATAAAATTCCTAAACAAGTTTTTATGATATTTTCCATGCATACAAGTGTTTTTAGACTTGTATGATCATCATTAGCTTGCATTCAAGTCAAGTCTCTATATTTGCACCATAAAGAAAGAGTTTTGATCAATTTTGCTTGCATTTTTGGGGTTTAATTGGTTGCATAAGGGTCTTCTTACATTTGCTATACTCATTTGAGTCCGCATAAGCATTGTAAGCCCTATTCCTTTCATACTTAAACTCTAAAGTTAAATGTATGATATGCAAGTTTACTATGATGTGTTATGCAAGTTTACTATGATGTAATATGCAAGTTCATCAAGTTATGTATGCAAGTTTGATATGCAAGTTGTCATATGATATGCAAGTTATGCTATGCAAGTTTGATATGCAAGTTGTCATATGATATGCAAGTTATGCTATGCAAGTTTGATATGCAAGTTGTCATATGATATGCAAGTTATGCTATGCAAGTTTGATATGCAAGTTGTCATATGATATGCAAGTTATGTTATGCAAGTTTGATATGCAATTTGCCATATGATATGCAAGTTATGTTATGCAAGTTTGGGTTGGTCATTTGGCTCATGTTATCATGTTATGGCTTATCTTGGGCTTATGAACATAAAGCTTCAAGCTTTATGCTAAAGGTTGCATTTTGGCAACATGTAAGTTATCATATCACCTATGATAACTTGCATGTGAGGCTAAATGAGAACTTATGGCCATTTTTACATTCATTTATCACCATGTATCCCCAATATGCTAAGTTTGGTTTTATGCATGCTTTTGAGGCCTAATGCAAGTATATGAACATATGTACATTTCATATGCCACCATGTTGAACTTGTGGCTTCAACACTTTTATGTCATGATTATGCCAAGTTCCCTCTTTCTATCCTTTATGCGCTATTGCGATATGTAAGCGATGGGATTGCGTTTGGGGTTGGGTAAACTTAAAAGACATAAAAACATAAGCTTGGGAATTTACCTATTAAGTTAGGTCTACCCATTGGGAATTTACCTATTAAGTTAGGTCTACCCAATTGCTTGAAAACTTGTAATGTGTTTTGGAAACACGATGGACATGACACTTAGAAAATATAAGTGTGGCCAACTCGAGGTTGGGTTGAGTTTGTAGCGTAAACCTACCCGGAACCGACCGGCTTAACTAGTTGCTACAAACAATAGGACCCAATGTGAGAAGTTGGTCATGTTGTACCTTGGACCCGAGGTTAGACCAAGTTGTGGTGTAAAGCTACCCGGACCCGCCCGGCTTAACTAGTAACCACAACAAGGTCTAATGTGAGAGGTTAAGGTGCATTAATTAATTAATGCCTCATGATTAGGGTTAAGTCATGGACCATTTAATACTTAACCAATTTGGGCTCAGTAGATTAACCGGGGTTAAGTCGTGAACTCATCGTTACACTTAACCAAGTTAATCCATGATTAGTAAAGGGGTTAAACCGTACTTAACCCATTAGAGAAATCCTAGCAATGGGGGTCCACTCCAGCAGTAATCCCTAGTTCGTATCATCATGACCCTAGGGACTAGGCTAGGGTGGGGGCACGATTACTGGACTGGAGGTAAGCGACCAATAAACGACGGCAGAGGGTACGCCGGTGTAGTTCCGGGCGGACTCTGGTCGTGCACATAGTCCGTAGCCGGAGAAAACATGCACGGGTACCAGTAGATCGAGACTGTGCACTCATGTTTATGGTGTCCAGGGGTTGACACCCTAGGGCTTGATACACCCGATGGGTGGACCCGGCACAGTTCGACTACAATCATGTTTGGGCCGTATTGACACCGACACGTGACGAGTTAGGCTTAGGGAGCCGATCGACTAGACCGTTGGGTTGGACCTTGTGGTAGGGTCACTTCATGTTATTGGACCTCGTATGAAGGTCACTTCATGTTATTGGGCCAAAGCTTGGGCCAAGGGATCAATACTTGTTTATTCAAGTCATGTTAGTTTGCTAGTACACCTGTGGTGCAAAACCTTAATCCTGATTATGCGATGACACCTTTATCTACCTTGTTAATTAATCATCATGCTAGTATGTGGTTATCTTTATGTTCATCCCTGCTGCTCATACCAGTTAACTTAATCAGTTTACATTGATTGTAGTAGGGCTTACTCAGTCTTTTTGACTGACCTGTTTTCTTTCGCCTCTTTTCTTCCGTTCCCCCCCCCCAGGTTCTCAGGGAGGGAATACTGGAGCTTAGCTTGGATTTTGGATTGCTTGCTTGTGGGATTTCAGCTCATGTACGCTTTCTACATGAAGCTAGCTATGGTTCTCACTTATTTTGGGGATAACACTTATGTATTTCAGTTTTCAGATGATGTTGTTTTATCTAGACTTGTTTATTTGGAAAGCTATGTTGTACCAGACTTGTTTTGAAATGGTTTAAAATCTTCCGCTGTTTATCTATGATATTTACTCTGTTTACATATATACGTATGTTCTTGTTCTGCCTTGATATATCATTATGCATGTTTACCTGATTCAAACGCCCCTCCAAAGTCAGAGTGCTTGCAAGAGTCACCCTGGCAAAGGCGGGGTGTTACAAATTGGGATTAGTGTACGTCAAATATCATCCTAATACCCTTGTGGGGTTTCAACCAACAAATACTGAATATTATTTGTGCAGTTGGGCGATGAGAAAAATTTATCGTCCCAGTCCATGTCAATTAAATGGGTGTACATAAACAAATCGTCTGATTTGTAAATGAATATTTATTTTCATTTCAGGAGAATTTTATGTTGTTCATATATATGTTAAAAATTATATTTTTAATGATAAAATATTTGATTCAACACATGACTATTTTTAATAGTTCATTCACACAATAAAAATGATATTTTTATTAAATACATTTTATTTCAGAAAATTTCGGCATTATAACGGTGCGATATTAGAACCGGAGTAATGTCTAGCATTACCCCTCTCCTGATACTTGCTCGCGCCATACACAACAATATCAATCCAATCAACCAATCCCAATACAATTTACTTCACAACCACAATCAATATTTCCACAATTCAATCCAAATAGACAAACAACCATCGTTTGTACAAATAAAATAGTGTTAGGTGCTACTAAGCACCGTCTGCATCCTAGTATTTATTTTACTGTAAAATAAATTGAGTGAGAAGGTGTTCTCACCTTTGGTTTCCACTCCGTCATTCTTTAAATGATGGTTTGGATTTGGATTTGTTCCAGCACATTGTGTACTTCACCGTGTTTCCAACGAAATCTGTTTCACAAAGTTTATATTAAAAAACACATTTTTAACAATGCTATTTCTATGTAAAAAAATCATATTTTTATAACAATCCTATATAGATAAAAATCACATTTATATTCGATGTTCTTATATATAAAAATCACATTTTTATAATGCTGTATATATTTTTAAAATCATATTATTATATTTTTAAAACTATGCTATTTTTTTTTAAAATCCATGCTATTCATATAGTAAAAAACTTATTTTATTTACAATGCATTTCTATAAAAAATCTGATTTAAAAACAATATTTTATATAATTTAAAACAGGATTTTTAAATAATGTATTTATATAAAAATACAAATTTTTAAAATGATGTTAATTACATAAAAATTCAGTTTTTTAAACAATACTATATAATTAAGATTTACTAATATAATTAATAAATTTATTAATTTAAATTACCTTATCCATCATCCTGAAAAACCCTCCAGTCCATGATCAACTGCAGTTCGAATCTAGGGTTCGATTTCTTGCTCAAATCGAAGCATGGGATGTCGATCCGATTGCGCCAGGCCTGCGCCTACGCGTCAGCTCTCCGGCGATGGCGGTGATGTCGAATTCGACGCGGGGATGGAAGCGGAAATTCAGAAGAGGCGGCCGGGGTTTGTGGGCTCGAATCTCGAGATTTACGGCACCACCAGAAATCTGACCGTATGGATTGGGAGTTCTCAAGATTCTGAACAGTTTTCGTGAAGAAACCTTTTGAATCGATGATCGAATGGAAAGTTTTTAAGCCCAGATGGATCGAAGCTTTTTTCCGCGTTCGATATTAGGGTTACCGTATTTATTTTAGAAACGAGAAATTGAGATGGAAATTTCTGATTCGCTGGTTTTATAATTATATTATTTTTAATTTCTTTAATTCCAAAAATAGTGATTTTACATCCGAACTCCAAATCAAACCCAACAACTGTCGCCCCTAGCTAAATACCCTAATTCCGAACACAATGGGATATGTTTCGTAAGCCAATTCGACTGTTTTAGTCAGTTTGACTATATATTAAAATATAAATCTATATATATTGAATTTAATCGTACATTTTAATTTACTGGGGCCACATACTGACTCCAAAAATTCCAGAAAAATTATATCTAGTTTTGTTTTGACGATATGGTCCTAACCAAACCAATTTCATCGAATTTGGAGATCATTTGTAAAATGACCATTTTCCAGTCGATTAAATTTAAAAAGAATTGACAAAACACATTTAAATTTACCACGCTCACATATTGATTCCAAAAATTATGAAATTTGAAACCTAACAATAATTTGACATTCCAGATCCAACAAAAGTGGTTTCGTCGAAAACGGAGGTCGTTTGCAAAATGGCTATTTTTAAGGGCTATATATTATATTAAAATATATATAAATTCCATAGTGACTATTTCTAATTTTAAACTGGACATAACTTTCAATTTATATTATTAAATCTGAAATTTTCTCATTTATTGGAAAGATATAGTTAAACAGATTCAAATATTTCTTGTTTCGTCCAATTCTGACTTATATTGAATCCAGTATATTCATTTGAAATTAGAAATTGAATTTTCAAAATACCGCGCCTTTTTAGGCTCGTTTTATAATTAAAATAAATTTATACGTTCGAACTTCGATTTAAATAAATTTTTAGTCGTTATTATTTAAAATAAATCATTTTAAATATTCAAAATCCATTAAAATAGCTAAAATAAAAAATTTAAATTGGTTCTGAAAATCCGGGTTGTTACAACCATATTAAGTTTCGTAGAACTGAGATCATTAATTGTGACATTAGAGATTGTAGAAAAAAAAGCATTTGATCAAGATATTTATAAAATTAATCCTACATATATAGTTACCTTGGGTCTTTTCTACATTATTCCACAACATTGCTCTTTCATGATCAACCTGCAAATGTGGGAGTACCAAGCTATCGTGAGTAACGGTCTCAATATGACAACTTTTGACAAAGCAACCATGATTAAAAAGCTTATATTTATAAGGAATATGCCATGAGTATTATAAAAAACATGTAATCATATATGCATTAAATGATAAAAGCAATAAATCGGCTTCATTTCGAAATATTGCACATTTTATGACTAATAAATGGACATCTCCAATGCAAATTTGCCATCTAGTCTGAATTTCCATCATAATTAACACAACAATTGTTATGATGACTAACAGATCTAATCATTCCTAATTCATAATTGAAAGTGGTCGGCAACTTTTTGGTAGCGTAGTCATGCTAAATCTTTGTTTATCAATTTCATATTTCATGGTATAGCCAACATAAAACTGCACATGAGAATAGTTACTCTGATTGCTTTTTGCGTGTTGAATTAATGTTAAACAAAGTTCATCGACCTACACGCACATACTTTTGGAATATCATGAAAATCCAAAGCATTAAAAAGTATACTATATGTTATTTATTAACAGTAACCACTTGAGAAATATTATTTGATGAAATTGAGAATGAACTGGATTTGTTAAACAAATCACGTAGTTGGGTAGGAAAGAGTGGATGCTGAAGATGGGCTTATAATTTAACTTCAAATCCGCAATAAGTCTTATGTAATATTACATGTAGTGATCAAGTTGGCACCAGATGTGCACCTGCTACTCATATCTTGATTCTTTTTTTATGCTTTATCTATTAGAATAGTTTATTGTTAACTGTATTTAAGGGACTTCCAATGCAAAGATCTTCAATGCTCTTTTACACCATGTATTATTCCATCTTTAAAACATTTATTCGTCCCCAACAATTGAGTAAGCCCATAAATATGTACTTGATAAAGAGGCTTCTTCTGTCAAAATAAATAATGTTACTCGTATTTCATGTTTGTAAGTATAAGAAAATTCAGTTTAGTCGATTGGATGTAGATATTCGTTTTTTTCATCTAAAATATAAACAAATTGAATGAACCTACTTTCTCCTCAAATTTTAAACTAAAGTCGCATTGTTTTCAACTATTTAAAAGTGAGGCCAGCACTGTTATATAAAGAAATCAAACCTTGTCTAACTGAAACTTGTATTGCACTTATACTTAGCTTGAACTTAAACATGAATCACTTATATGTATTAAAAAAATCACTGCAAGTCTCAAAGTATGAAGAAGAGAAGCTGCTTAACCCACCACTTGTTTATCACTCCTCGTGTCTCTAAATTAAATTAAAGGATATCAATGTGCTAAAGATATGAGAGCACAAATAATGAAGACAAAGATCATAAAACTATCAAAAACAAAATATTAAGCTATTATTTAAATTAGAATTACTATAGAATGGACAATGACTCTAAAAGTATTTGGTGAAAAGATATGGTATTCAAAAAAAAAAAAAAAAGAAACTCAAATACCAACCTACTTTTTGTTACATTACATAAGAAGCTTCCCCATCATGCATTTTTTTTGTAGACACCATTTTGAGGTGGGGGCAGTAGTAGTCCTGATTTAAAACAAAATGAGTATAAGATTCAGACATAACATTCACATCAGTTTATCTAAAACATACATACATATCACTTTCAAGAAGCATGCATTTTATCCCATTAGATAAGTTTTGTACAAACTCAATAGAAAACAATATTTAAATCCATTTGTGTGAAGTACGACATATTACTTTAATAAAACAATAGTAAATAAATGTTAACTGACATTTTGCAAAGTGATAAATAGAACAAATCAAGGTGAAAATTAAACAAACCCAATATTTTTTCATCACAAATCATACATCAATGGGAAACTGAACATTTATTCAATGACAAACCCAATAAATAACCACTTTGTATTTGTTGTTGGATGAGTGACTCTCAACAACAAAAATGTTTAATCACTTGTCCAATGATGATTTACTCTCCTTAACATGGTTTATATTTCACAGGGTTAATGTCACACTCACAATTGGAATAGGAATGATAAATCACTAATAGAATTATCACTGTTTTCTCTTTACCACAAAATTTTATTAATATTAAAGGAATGAAACAACCTTAATCATTTAATTATCAATGCTTTTTCCAAGCAAAGATTAGTCGATTTTTATTTTGCCAATTGCTAAGATAAGAAGCATGTATTTTTCTCTATTATAGTTGTAAATAAATTAGGCAAATTGTTTCTAGAAACCCTTTTAGACATCTAATGTCTCTCGACACTTGTCGATTGTATGTACTGATAGTTAGGCGAAGATGTAGGAAGTAGTTTGGTAATTGATTAAGCATATATTCTATTGTATCCGTCAGCATCAGATTTTGTAAAATAGAATACAAAGTCCATGCGTAAATATTTTCCATTTTTCGAAATGGTACATGTAAAAAGAAGGCGTTCATAACTTAGAATGTTTGGCTGAAATAAGTAATGATTTCTACATATATATTTTTATGATCAAACCAAAGATGCTCAATTGACTTCTAACTTGCACGAAGCATTTAGCAGCCATACTCTACAAATTATATCACTAAAATATGAACATAACATTAGCAAATAAAGGTTGAAGTAAAAGATAAATTAGAGAAATACTTGCTGGAAACATAAACAAATCTGTTTAAACAAATTCAAGTTGACTATTATCATATTAATTTCAACCAATTATGAAACTACCGATTATGAAACTGCAAAATTACAGTGGATAACCATTAAATAATTATTAAATATAGTGGAACATTCAGAGCAATTTAGATTCAACATATCACATCACTTTCTGGAAAAAATGCCAACTAAATGAGGATCGAACCAGGACTAATATGAGCAGGTGGAAAAAGAAATATGATCAAAAAGTTTAATTATCCTTGAGATGTTGAAACAAAGGGGGAACAAACATCAAACCGGAGAATCCAAATGAAACAGACAACAAGATCAGTTGCAACCAATGCAAACAGTGTGATAGTGCGTACTAAAAATAATAATTGTATATCGAATTGTGATCTGAATTAAATCGTTGAAACCATGGATATTTGGGAACATACCAGATATTTTCTTCAAAAGAGAGAGGAAAAAAGTTAATCGGTAAGGCTGAACTTGTAGTCATCTTCTTCAAATCGACAACTGACGTGCAGGCACCATATTCAGTACATGATCTGCTATAAAGGGTATAAACAGGGATAAAGCATCAATGAGACAATGACTACAGGTTTAGAATGATGCCTGGTTCATATGACCGAAAATCAATAGGTTCTACAACAGGTTCAAATTTCTATCGCCAAAGCGGTTGGAGTCGCAGATGATGGATCAGATGAGACCGCGCGACACGGCAAATTGAAGCCCTCAATGATGATGGTAGCAGAAAGTAGACAGTGAAACGATTGTCAAGGCGATAAGGGAGGAGGGGCAACAATGGCGTAGACAGCGTAGGGGGCTAATTTATCGCGTTGCCCGTGTATACATACTTCTTTCTGTTGAAAACACGGTTTTAGTGTTCAGACGATGACAATTATACGACGTTGTAACTAATGTGCTTGTTAATTATTTCAGGTAATGCAATCGAATGATGATTAGTGGAGTTTTTTCCAAAAGAAAGGAAAAAGAACAGTAAGAAGCGGCACGGCTCAAATCATGAATAGACGTGTTAAGGCAATAGTACACCACCAAGCGCAACTGTCAAGAAGAAGAAAAAATAGAAAAAAGATAATATAAAATATAAAGTCGCTGAGATTCAAACAGCAGATTCCCAAGTTTCCATTCGTGCGCCCCAACCATTTGGGCCATTGAATCTATCTAGAGGTGTTTACCCTCAATTATTCAAATCATGCTGCATTCAAAATCTATTATTTAAATAGTAAAACAGGAAGTTCTCACTGCTGACGTGGCCTTAATAGAGTACCCAATTTCAAAATACAGCGCATTCCTCCACTGTCTGCCATTTCAAAAATAGGCAACGCCTGTTCCACTTTCGTTTTTATAACTCCCTTCCCCCAACTCAAGTAACTGCCTTTACCTCTTATTTTTTCCTATCAAATTTTTTCTTCTCAAAATCGTAACTAATATTTACCCCTTCCTCACTCACTTCATTCCTTTTCCATCACCCAGTTCACGATTTTGACTTCTTCGCTCAATCACGATTTTGATATCCTACCCTAACTCTTATTCTTCGCCTCCACCATTCGCTTCTTCCTTCAAATTCAACACATGCGTGACTTCCAGTGCATAGCCACTTTACTGCCAAACTATGGTCGTCTTCCGTCCGCGCCGCATCGCTTGTCACCCAAAGGTGTTGAATTTTTGTTCTTCTCGTCATTCTTAACTTATTCATACATACATCTTGCCCTGGACGAATATTTTTAATATGTGGTAACAACTGTATGACTGTTACACAATCGCGATTTTGATATCCTACCCTAACTCCTATTCTTCGCCTCCACCATTCTCTTCTTCCTTCAAATTCAACACATGCGTGACTTCCAGTGCATAGCCACTTTACTGCCAAACTATGGTTATCTTTCGTCCGCATCGCATCACTTGTCACTCAAAGGTATTGAATTTTTGTTCTTCTCGTCATTCCTAACTTATTCATACATACATCTTGCCCTGGACGAAGATTTTTAATATGTGGTAACAACTGTATGACTGTTACACAATCACGATTTTGATATCCTACCCTAACTCCTATTCTTCGCCTCCACCATTCAATTCTTCCTTCAAATTCAACACATGTGTGACTTCCAGTGCATAGCCACTTTACTGCCAAACTATGGTCGTCTGCGTCACATCGCTTGTCACTCAAAGGTATTGAATTTTTGTTCTTCTTGTCATTCCTAACTTATTCATACATACATCTTGCCATGGACGAAGATTTTTAATATGTGGTAACAACTGTATGACTGTTACACAATCGCGATTTTGATATCCTTCCCTTACTCCTATTCTTTGCCTCGACCATTCGCTTCTTCCTTCAAATTCAACACATGCGTGACTTCTAGTGCATAGCCACTTTACTACCAAACTATGGTCGTCTTCCATCCGCGTCGCATCGCTTGTCACTTAAAGGTATTGAATTTTTGTTCTTCTCGTCATTCCTAACTTATTCATACATACATCTTGGACTGGACGAAGATTTTTAATATGTGGTTACAACTGTATGACTGTTACACAATCGCGATTTTGATATCCTACCCTAACTCCTATTCTTCGCCTCCACCATTCGCTTCTTCCTTCAAATTCAACACACACGTGACTTCTAGTGCATAGCAACTTTACTGCCAAACTATGGTCATCTTCCGTCCGCGTCGCATCGCTTGTCACTTAAAGGTATTGAATTTTTGTTCTTCTCGTCATTCCAAACTTATTCATAAATACATCTTGCCCGGGACAAAGATTTTTAATATGTGGTAACAATTGTATGATTGTTACACAATCGCAATTTTGATATCCTACCCTAACTCCTATTCTTTGCCTCCACCATTCGCTTCTTCCTTCAAATTCAACACATGCGTGACTTCTAGTGCGTAGCCACTTTACTGCTAAACTATGGCCGTCTTCCGTCCGCGTCGCATCACTTTTCACTCAAAGGTATTGAATTTTTGTTCTTCTCGTCATTCCTAACTTATTCATACATACATCTTGCCCTGGACGAAGATTTTTAATATGTGGTAACAACTATATGACTGTTACACAATCGCGATTTTGATATCCTACCCTAACTCCTATTCTTCGCCTACACCATTCGCTTCTTCTTTCAAATTCAACACGTGCGTGACTTCCAGTGCATAGCCACTTTACTGCCAAACTATGGTCGTCTTCCGTCCACGTTGCATCTCTTGTCACTCAAAGGTATTGAATTTTTGTTCTTCTCGTCATTCCTAACTTATTCATACATACATCTTGCCCTGGACGAAGATTTTTAATATGTGGTAACAACTATATGACTGTTACACAACTAGATCTGTGATTTTGTTCTTCCAGTATTGCAACCTTTTTTACATTTATGTTATTCTCAGAAAAAGAAAAAGAAAAATATACAAATACACGATCAAATAAGGTGATTTAGTATGCCTAATTCATTGCCTACAGTCAATAACAAATCTGGTGCATGGTACTTTGTCATTATTTGCATTTTATACTGATGCATTTGTCTCATCACAACATAGGTTACTAATATTTCAACACTTGAGTGTATCTCATTCAATTCATGACTACTGCACCCGTCTTCTAACATGGCATTTTTGGCTGATATAATTTTTTCCCCACTTAACTTGGTTATGTAATGTTTTATTACTTAGTGGTTTGTACTTGGGTCAGTGTAAGCTACTATGCCATTATACGTCATACATCACTCCTATATTTTGACCTTTGTGTACAAACGCTCGTTGTTTTTAGACTGTGTACTGAATTTGCTGCAACTGCATTATATAACAGATTGATATCATAACACATGACTTAAACACATGACTTAATCCTTGTGTTATTTCCCTGCATAAATGTTTTTAACACTACGATCTTTAATTTTAATTTTTTCATCAACTAATATAATTAAACTCCATATCTTTTGATGTAAATTCACGTACTTTGAACCGTTTTAGAAATAGTACACGTTTGTGCTTTCTTTGATAGTTGTTTAAAATTACATTATGTCAAACCTTATCAATATCCATGTATAAAACATTTCATTATTTTTTTAGCTTGACAAATTTATAACCGTAATTTTGTATACGACCATATCAATTATTTCCAAATCTCCTATTTCTACAAATCTATGACACACAATTGTTTGGTGCATGAAGGAATGGACTTACAATCATATTGGGATATGCTTTATTACCTTCATTTTCAATACATAGTTCAAGTCTTACTATGAATACTTTGTCATCGTGTTATTTAAAGAGTTTATGTTCTCCATCGTGTCTTTTTATTATTTTCTAATATTAACTTGCTGAGTCAAGGCATCCATAAGTTCAAATGTTTGGAGACATGTGGCTATTATTCGGAATAACAGTTTAAATGATACCATATTCTTTTGGCTATTCAAATTTACCTCTTTTCTCTATTTAATGACATTGTACTCTATTTGAAAGAGCCAGGTACATAAATCAATTAGATATCACATTCTATGTGGTTCACTTGTTGTTCAACATTGATCACTCCTGAAATATAATAGCATGGCGATATTAGCCTATCATGTTTTAATTGGTAACACCATTATTTAAACATAATGGTAAAATTCATTGCCTCTTGGCTTTAGTATGCATTTTCATACATGACATACATTAACATCCTGTGCATAACCCAACTTTTTCTCTATTTTATTTCATTATGTTTGATCGCACTATTTCTCTTTTGAAGGCATTAGATGCTAGCATGATGTAACAACCCGGAAAATCTGAGCCAATTTAAATTTTTTATTTTGGCAATTTTGATGAATTTTGAATATTTAAAATGAATTATTTTAAATAAAAATGACAAAAAATTTTATTTCGAATAGAAATAGAGCGTACATATTTATTTGGATCGTCGTTAGAATATAAATATTTATTTTAAACTATAATAGGAATTGAAAATGGCGTGGTAGTTCAAAAACTCGATTTCAAACTTCAAATGAATGTACAGGATTCAAAATAAACCGGATTTTAGCGAAACCAAAAATATTAGAATCTATTTGAGAATATCTTTCCAACGAATCCGAGAAATCAAAATTTCATAGCGGAAATCAAAAGTTATGTCCAGTTGAAATTTCAGAATAGTCACTATGGAATTCTGGCCCTCAAAAATGGAAATTTTGCAAACGACCTCGGTTTTCGACAAAACCACTTTTGTTGGATCCGGGAGGTCGAGTTATTGCTATGTTTCAAAATTCATAATTTTTTGAATCAATATGTAAGCGTGGCGAAGTAAAAGCGTTAGACCAGTTTTAGTTGATTTTAATCGACTGGAAAATGGCCATTTTTTAAACGGTCTCGGAATTTGACAAAATTAGTTTTGTTAGGACCGTATCGTCAATACGAAGCTAGAAAATATTTTTCGGGAATTTTTAGAGTCCGTACGTGGCCCCGGTTAATTGAAATGCGCATTCGAATTGAATATATAGATTTATATTTTGATTTTGACGGAAACTAGTCGAAACGATGGAATTGGCCTATGTGACATATCCCATTGTGTTCGGAATGGGGGTAATTAGCTAAGGGCGATAGTCGTTGGGTTAGATTTGGGGGTCTGGAAAAGAGGTCAACCCTTGGAGAGTAAAATTAAATAAATAATTAATTATAAAATAAACCCCAACCCTTTTCTTTCTCCCCAAACCCACGTCAGACTTCAAAATCGAAAAGTAAAAAAAAAGGAGAAACGATGATCGAGGAAGACCGCCGCTCCCTCCAGGCGAACCTCCGTCGCGCCGCCACGTCTCAGGCGAGTCCCTCCCTCCGCTCCCTCTCTCTCTCCCCTCTTCTGTGCGACGGCTACCCTCGAACCCTAACCCAAACCCCCAAATCGAACACACCTCCTCCACCATAGTTCATCCTCTGACCCTCCACCACCTAGCCCACTTCCGCCGCCCTCTGAGCACCGTAGGCCCGACCACGAGCGCAACACCCTCCCTCTCTCGCTCCATTCCACTTCACAGCCCATTTTTCTCCGTCATACACCACGCCATCGCAGACCACCACTTTCAGACGCCGCGCAAGGCATGGATCCCTGAGTACGAGCTCTCCAGTGAATCCTATTTCCTCCTCCGGTCGAGAAAGAGTGAGTTTGTTTACTTTTATTTTTTTTCCATGTTATGCTAGTGTTTTAAAATCAGTTTTAATGTAGAAAATATACAATTTTTAAAATAGAAATATATTATTTTTACAACGTAAAGATTTGATTTTTATACATATAAAAATTTGGTTTTGTTTTATAAAAAGGTATGATTTTTATTTTATACAAAGCCATGATTTTTATAAGTAGAAAGCTAGGATTTTAGTGGTTAAAAGATTTGATTTTTGAAATTTAAAAGATTAAGTTTTTATATGGGAAAGGATATGAATTTTAGTCGATAAAAATTCGATTTTTAAGTTGGTTAAAAATATGATTTTTATATTATATAGATAGTAAAAATTTGATCTTTATTTATGTAGCGAAATAAAAATCTGATTTTTATTATATATATATTGAAATAAAAATGTGATTTTTATAGCGATGATATAAAAATTCGATCTTTATATAAGAAGTAGAAATATAAAAATCCAATTTTTATATAGAATGAAGCGTCGAAAAAATATATGAAGTAGAAATAAAAATATGATTTTTATTTATTGGAATGAAGCGATAAAAATATAATTTTTATATATGAACAGCGTAAAAAGGAGTGCATTGGAATTTCAAACAAATCCAGACGGTTCAGCAGTTCAAAAGTAAAGCACGGCGGAGTGGAACCCTCGGTGAGAACTTCTCACTTTTAATTTATTTTCTAGTTGAAATATATACTAGGATGCAGACGGTGCTTAGCAGCACCCGACACCCGTCGTCCACAGACCTTGGATGACTTGTTTGTTTGATTGTCGTGTTGTGAAAATTGATTGTGTGATGAATAAAAATTTTATAGTTAAAAATATAATTTTTAATGTGAATATAAAATAAATATTTATAAACAAATCAGACGATTTGTTTATATACACACATTTGACTGATATTGATTGGGACGATAAATTTTACACATCGCCCAACTGCACAAATATACTGTGTTTGATTGAGTGAAACCCCACACGGGTATTGGGATGATATTGGGCATACACTAATCCCAATAATTAGTTGTATGTCGATCGATTGATTGACAAACTGTGTAAGCATTGAATATTTATATTCAATGCTTATACAGTGTAGAATACACTCTGGATGATGGATTGCTGTTTTCATTGTTGTTATACACGTTTGTTGTGTGAAAATCCATATAATCACATTATATGGTAATTGACTGTGTCTGATTCCAATTTAGAATTATCGAATATTTTAAAATAATATTCAGTGAATATTGAAATGTAAAGCCGTGTTAAGTAGTTAAACGCCATTTTAACACGAACGGGAATTTTGGCGATTTTATTCATCTTACAATGAATATCGAAAGTGATTTCAAAATCTGATATTTTGAAAAGAATTGAAATTTGAATTAAATTGAAATGAATTGAAATTCGAAATGAATTGAAATGAATTGAAATTCGAATTAAATTGAAATAGAATTGAAATTCGAATTAAATTGAAATAGAATGGAAATCGTTTTGAATTGAATTTAAAACGAATTGAATTGAAATCGATTTAAATTGAAATCGATTTGAAATGAATTTAAAATGATTTTTAAAATACGTTTTAAATGGAAATCTAAGAAATATATTATATATATATATAATATAATGGCCTGAATAGAACGCGCCGCGCTGCGGTAGTTCGTGAATTTCGACCATTGACTTCGAATTGATATTACGGGAGATCCGACCGTCGGATTCTCCTAAAACTGGAACCGTTGGGTTCGTATTAAAAAGGGCTTTCTAACGAATATTAGAGATTTGAAATCTAACAGTTGGATTTGGAATTATGTCCAAATCAAATTTGGAAAAGGTCGCTGTAAGTGCAGTTCGATGGCCGTTGATGGTAATCGACTGTACGTGCCTTGATAAAATTATTAAAAAAATCAATAATTAGTGTAAAATCATTAGAAATGATTTGGAAAGAATTGGGATGAAAAGCTCCATATTTGAAAAGATAAAAATAGATTTTTATCGAAATGAACTAGTTTTGAACTAGAATTATAATTCATTTATTTTTTTAAAATAAATATATTGGATTTGAAATGGTTTTAAAATTAACCAGAATTTCCAATAATAAATTGGAAATGGATTTGGATCGAAATTATCTTCGGAATATTTCGATATTGAATTTCGTGATTATACAGATATTATTATGGAAATTTGAAAGATATATTTATATCGTTATTTCCAATACGATATTTGTTGGTTGTAGTATTTGATATTGAATATAAGCCGATATATTTTCTATTCAGAGCCTTGTATTTAATATCGAATGGGATTTGGGTTTGTCGTGAATGGTGTCTTCGTTAACACTGATCTTAAACCCAGTTGAGCAAAAGATTAAATCTTTTTATTTAGATTTAATGAAGTATACCAATTAAATGGTATTTAATTGGAATTGAATTTGAATTGATTTTTGGGTTTATCATGAGCGGTGTTTTAAATAACACTTGCTCTTTAACCCGATAATTAATGGAATGTGAATTGGGTTTATCGTGAACTGTGTTTTAACGACATTCTTTCTTTAACCCGATTTACAGTGAAATGTGATTTGGAATTTATAAATCTTTTGTTAAGATTTAAAGGGGATTTTCCAAAGTAAAGTTTTCCAATTTAAATAAAATAAATTGGAACGGAATGGAATTCGATTTGGTAATAATCGAAGTGAATTTCTGTGGAGGAAGACAACTAATATATCTGGAATTTAAAAGGCTTCGCCGTTATTCCATTTATATTATTAGTCGGATATGGAAGTTTATATCGATTATATATATTGATATGTTTTCCATGAGAATTCCATTGCTAATGGAATGTGATTTTGGGTTTATCGTGAACCATGTTTTAAATGACATTGGTTCTTTAACCCAGTTAAAGATAGGTTTTATTTCCTGGATTTGAATAATCATTAAGTAATGATTTTTGGAAATTAAAACTGAATTAGAGTTTTATTGAATCTTTAATTAGATTGAAAAGTGATTTTGATAATTAAAATTATCAAATTCAAGAAATGATCGAGAAGGGAGTACCACTAGTTTTACTCCAGACGATAGTTAAATCTTTAATTATATTTGAACGTGAAATGGTAATTGAATTTACCGATAACACTGCGGTGTTAGATATGAAGTATTACCAGTTTTACTTCATGGGATGAATAGGTTGGGATTGGGAAATTAAAACAAACGATTACTTCGGTAAGGTTTGTTAATCCCGACTAGTTTGGATAAACCATAATTTGGTTTGAATTGATATTCAAAAGAAGATTAAAGAATAAATTTTAAAGAATTTATCTTTGATAAAATTAATGGGAACCTTTCCCTAATAATGTGAATATTTGAATAAAAGAATATTCTGAATTGGAATGAGGCGTATGTTGTGTTTGTGTAACACTTGTTTATTATATACGCGAGTTATTCAGAAAGACCGGGTTTATCCCATTCTGAATAACTGATTCGACGTAGTGTCGAGGATGAAGACGGTGATTGAGGACCGGAGGTCTTCACATCGTTTGGATAATTACTGATGATCTTGATTGGGCTGTACACCCAAGAGGAGGGAATCAGTTGGAGATCGTCCAAACGTACTTGGAGATCGATGGATATGTGAGGTACAAGGTGCCTCCGGTTTCGTTCAGACCCAGAACGAACTTGTATGGACTGTGTGTCTGACATTGAATTTTGCTCTTTGTTGATTGATCTCTATTAAATATACATCTGTCTGGAGAAGGGGAATTCATTCCCTTCACCCTTCTCTGAGACGTACGGGATCAGAGGGTGTATATCGATAGACATCAGTCGCATGGTGTGAATTGCCTGTGTGGCATGCCTAAGTGGCAAAAGATCAAGGCTTTTGTTGAAAAGCAAAGTCTTGTGGTTGATGATCAAAGCACCGCCTGTGTGGCATAGCTTTGTGTAACGTTAATTCACGAGCCTTACACCCTGGTTGTGAACCAGAAACAGGAGAGGACTTCAGGGAGGCATGCATTTCCTTCTAGCTAGGAGTGGTGTCAGTGTTTTACACGGCCTGACATTTTACTTATGTGGATGATGGATTGCGAGGCGCCTCGGTTAAATCGGATGATCCGGGTCCGATGGAGTCATTTGGCTCATTTACGCCCCCATAGGGCGGGGAAACGCAGTGTTCAGGCATTATAATCCACATCAGTGGACCGACCTTGACGATCTAAGGGACGATGCGTTCTGTTCTTGAGACTCGGGCTAGACAGTCTCGAAGCGGTGAGGACGATCCCTTGCCTCTGTTCACAGATGGAAATCCAACTTCCAAATACGACATTTTGCGGTTTTAATTGTAGAACTAGTATGGCGACATGATATATGGTACCCATGCCGTCTATGATTGATACTTATGATTGAAATTGTTTTGACACATTACACTTATAGTAATAATAAAAGATGAAATTTAGCGTATCAAGCATTCTTTGGCTATTATAAGGTAAAACCCTATCCTCCGGCTTATGTTGCATTGTGTGATGGGACCTGGGTCTTATAATAGCTTCATTGTTCTTTATTTAGCATTGCGCTGTTGTTTTATGCACTGGTATTCTTGGGAGGAAACCCGTTCCGTGTTATACGACGTGGTCCCTTGATTTACCTAACTTTAAAATAAAGATTGATAACTGTTTTAGTTCTCACACCAGTCACATGACTGACCTGGAGTTTATTGTTTTAACCTAAACTCTGGGTGCCCCTATTTTCCACGGGTAGCAAGTAGTTTTTGTTTTGCAGATTTATATTCATAGGATCCTGGTTTACAACTGGAATGATATTCGAAAGGCTTTGTATCCGTATATCTCCTTCAGTTGTGTTTTGTATTATTTTCCGCTGCTATGTAATGTAATTTAAATCTTCTGATATTTTTCTGATGCATAGTATTTATTTATACTCTGTAAATTCTTGTAATCTGGTGAAATTGTTGTAATTAACAATGGAATGTTCTTCTGTTTGTGTTCTGATTTGTCTTGTTCTCTACTCAATCCGTGATTTCCCGTAAGGGGGATTTCAGGTCGTTTCATCGTGGTATCAGAGCTTTGGTTTACAGAGTTCAGAGAACAAGACACATTATAACCATACGAAAGAATTCATCAGAGGTTGGATTAGTAATATCCAATAAGAATGACTCGTTAGAGATGGGATCAGTAGTATCCTTGAACGAGTGTGAAGAGTATATCTTAAAAATGAAAACAATGTTTGTTTTGAAAATTTGAATCAATTATTCGTATTTGATTATTTATTTTATATTGAATTTGGACAAACCAATATATAAATTTTTGCATACACGTTTGATCCACGGGTATTCGAAGTTTTAATATACTGGGTAGATATAGAATCACACTCTAGTCGCCCGGACATGATTCTGGTGATGCCCGGGCATCAATAGTAATTGTGTTCATGTTTCGAAAGTGGGATTTCTATATATTTCCAATTGACTGGTGTGAGAACCAAAATTAGATAGGGCCTATTGTTGTGATTTGGCACCAAAAATGCGATTTTTGTATATATATCAAAATTATGAATTTGAAATGATAATTCACTAATTGATTGATGGTTGTGTTGTTTGATTATTGTTTGATGAATTAAATGTTGAACCATTTAGGCCAAATTGAACCAAATATTGAATTGTATTGAAAATTAGTCGCATTTGCATACATGTACATGTACTTACATTGAACAAGTCATAGCAAGGAGGCTAGAGAAGAGGAATAAAATTGTTTGCCCGACAAATAGGTACACGTTTATTGTATTTCTTTGGGTTTGGATGATTTTATGAGCCGATTGGCTGTTTATTTTTCTTTTTGGATTGATGAGGGCCATGGGAGGCTATTTGAAATATCCTGAAGCTCTCGGTGCAGGGGAGGTTATGGCGAAATTTTTCGAAAATTTAGTGTGTTAGCCAAATTTTTGAAAAATTTGAAAAGTTGTTAGAAACTGAAAAGTTGAAGAACTTAAGCCATAATGAAAATAATGAAAGTTGAGTTGATTAGTTAAACAACTTTCGACTTCATTCCTTTTCGGGGACGAAAAGATTTAAGTGGGGGAGATTGTAACAACCCGGAAAATCTGAGCCAATTTAAAATTTTTATTTTGGCAATTTTGATGAATTTTGAATATTTAAAATGAATTATTTTAAATAAAAACGACGAAAAAATTTATTTCGAATAGAAATAGAACGTATATATTTATTTGAATCGTCGTTAGAATATAAATATTTATTTTAAATTATAAAAGGAATTGAAAATGGCGCGGTAGTTCGAAAATTCGATTTCAAACTTCAAATGAATGTACAGGATTCAAAATAGACTGGATTTTAGCAAAACCAAAAATATTAGAATCTATTTGAGAATATCTTTCCAACGAGTCCGAGAAATCAAAATTTCATAGAGGAAATCAAAAGTTATGTCCAGTTGAAATTTCAGAATAGTCGCTATGGAATTCTGGCCCTTAAAAATGGAAATTTTGCAAATGACCTCGGTTTTCGACGAAACCACTTTTGTTGGATCCAAGAGGTCGAGTTATTGCTAGGTTTCAAAATTCGTAATTTTTCGAATCAATATGTGAGCGTGGCGAAGTAAAACGCGTTTGACCAGTTTTAGTTGATTTTAATCGACTGGAAAATGGTCATTTTTCAAACGGTCTCGGAATTTGACAAAATTAGTTTTGTTAGGACCGTATCGTCAATATGAAGCTAGAAAATATTTTTCGGGAATTTTTAGAGTTCGTACGTGGCCCCGATAAATTGAAATGCGCGTTTGAATTGAATATATAGATTTATATATTGATTTTGACAGAAACTAGCCGAAACAATGGAATTGGCCTATGTGACATATCCCATTGTGTTCGGAATGGGGGTAATTAGGTAGGGGCGACAGTCGTTGGGTTAGATTTGGGGTTTGGAAAAAAGGTCAACCCTTGGAGAGTAAAATTAATTAAATAATTAATTATAAAATAAACCCCAACCCTTTTCTTTCTCCCCAAACCCACGTCAGACGTCAAAATCGAAAAGTAAAAAAAAGGAGAAACGATGATCGAGGAAGACCGCCGCTCCCTCCAGGCGGACCTCCGTCGCGCCGCCACGTCTCAGGCGAGTCCCCCCTCCGGTCCCTCTCTCTCCTCTTCTGTACGACGGCTACGCTCGAACCCAAACCCAAACCCCCAAATCGAACACACCTCCGCCACAACAGTTCATCCTCCGACCCTCCACCGCCTAGCCCACTTCAGCCGCCCTCTGAACACCGCAGACCCGACCGCGAGTGCAACACCCCCTTCTCTCGCTCCATTCCACTTCACAGCCCCTTTTTCTCCGTCGTACACCACCCCATCGCAGACCACCACTGTCAGACGCCACGCAAGGTATGGATCCCTGAGTACGAGCTCTCCGGCGAATCCTATTTCCTCCTCCGGTCGAGAAAGAATGAGTTTGTTTACTTTTATTTTTTTCCCCATATTATGCTAATTTTTTAAAATCAGTTTTAATGTAGTAAATATACGATTTTTAATATAGAAAATATATTATTTTTACAACGTAAAGATTTGATTTTTATACATATAAGAATTTGGTTTTGTTTTATAAAAAGGTATGATTTTTATTTTATACAAAGCCATGATTTTTATAAGTAGAAAGCTAGGATTTTAGTGGTTAAAAGATTTGATTTTAGAAATTTAAAAGATTAAATTTTTATATGGGAAAGGATATGAATTTTAGTCAATAAAAATTCGATTTTTAAGTTGGTTAAAAATATGATTTTTATAATATATAGATAGTAAAAATTCGATCTTTATTTATGTAGCGAAATAAAAATCTGATTTTTATTATATATATGTTGAAATAAAAATGTGATTTTTATAGCGATGATATAAAAATTCGACCTTTATATAAGAAGTAGAAATATAAAAATCTTATTTTTATATAGAATGAAGCATCGAAAAAATATATGAAATAGAAATAAAAATATGATTTTTATTTGTTGGAATGAAGCGATAAAAATATAATTTTTATATATGAACAGCGTAAAAAGGACTACAATGGAATTTCAAACAGATCAAGACAGTTCAGCAGTTCAAAAGTAAAGCACGGCGGAGTGGAACCCTCGGTGAGAACTTCTCACTTTTAATTTATTTTCTAGTTGAAATATATACTAGGATGCAGACGGTGCTTAGCAGCACCCGACACCCGTCGTCCACAGACCTTGGATGACTTGTTTGTTTGATTGTCGTGTTGTGAAAATTGATTGTGTGATGAATAAATATTTTATAGTTAAAAATATAATTTTTAACGTGAATATAAAATAAATATTTATAAACAAATCAGACGATTTGTTTATATACACATTTGACTGATATTGATTGGGACGATAAATTTTACACATCGCCCAACTGCACAAATAAACTGTGTTTGATTGATTGAAACCCCACACGGGTATTGGGATGATATTGGGCATACACTAATCCCAATAATTAGTTATATGTCGATCGATTGATTGACAGACTGTGTACGCGTTGAATATTTATATTCAATGCTTATACAGTGTAGAATACACTCTGGATGATGGATTGCTGTTTTCATTGTTGTTATACACGTTTGTTGTGTGAAAATCCATATAATCACATTATATGGTAATTGACTGTGTCTGATTCCAGTTCAGAATTATCGAATATTTTAAAATAATATTCAGTGAATAATGAAATGTAAAGCCGTGTTAATTAGTTAAACGCCATTTTAACACGAACGGGAATTTTGGCGATTTTATTCATCTTACAATGAATATTGAAAGTGATTTCAAAATCTGATATTTTGAAAAGAATTGAAATTCAAATTAAATTGAAATGAATTGAAATTCGAATTAAATTGAAATGAATTGAAATTCGAATTAAATCGAAATAGAATTGAAATTCGAATTAAATTGAAATAGAATGGAAATCGTTTTGAATTGAATTTAAAACGAATTGAATTGTAATCGATTTAAGTTGAAATCGATTTGAAATGAATTTAAAACAATTTTTAAAATATGTTTTAAATGGAAATCGATGAAATATTATATATATATATATATAATATAATATAATGGCCTGAATAGAACGCGCCGCGCTGCGGCAGTTCGCGAATTTCGACCATTAACTTCGAATGGATATTACGGGAGATCCGACCGTCGGATTCTCCTAAAACCAGAACCGTTTGGTTTGTATCGAAAAGAGCTTTCTAATGAATATTAGGGATTTTAAATCTAACAGTTGGATTTGGAATTATGTCCAAATCAAATTTGGAAAAGGTCGCTGTAAGTGCAGTTCGATGGCCGTTGACGGTAATCGACTGTACGGGCCTTGATAAAATTATTAAAAATATCAATATTTAGTGTAAAATCATTAGAAATGATTTGGAAAGAATTGGGATGAAAAACTCCATATTTGAAAAGATAAAAATAGATTTTTATTAAAATGAACTAGTTTTGAACTAGAATTATAATCCATTTATTTTTTTTAAATAAATAAATTGGATTTGAAATGGTTTTAAAAATAACTAGAATTTCCAATAATAAATTGGAAATGGATTTGGATCGAAATTATCTTCGGAATATTTCGATATTGAATTTCGTGATTATACAGATATTGTTATGGAAATTTGAAAGATATATTTATATCGTTATTTCCAATACGATATTTGTTGGTTGTAGTATTTGATATTGAATATAAGCCGATATATTTTCTATACAGAGCCTAGTTTTTAATATCGAATGGGATTTGGGTTTGTCGTGAATGGTGTCTTCATTAACACTGTTCTTAAACCAGTTGAGAAAAAGATTAAATCTTTTTATTTAGATTTAATGAAGTATACCAATTAAATTGTATTTAATTGGAATTGAATTTGAATTGATTTTTGGGTTTATCGTGAGCGGTGTTTTGAATAACACATGCTCTTTGACCCGATAATTAATGGAATGTGAATTGGGTTTATCGTGAACTGTGTTTTAACGACATTTGTTCTTTAACCCGATTTACAGTGAAATGTGATTTGGAATTTATAAATCTTTTGTTAAGATTTAAAGGAGATTTTCCAAAGTAAGTTTTCCAATTTAAATAAAATAAATTGGAACGGAATGGAATTCGATTTGGTAATAATCGAAGTGAATTTCTGTGGAGGAAGACAACTAATATATCTGGAATTTAAAAGGCTTCGCCGTTATTCCATTTATATTATTAGCCGGATATGGAAGTTTATATCGATTATATATATTGATATGTTTTCCATGAGAATTCCATTGCTAATGGAATGTGATTTTGGGTTTATCGTGAACCGTGTTTTAAATGACATTGGTTCTTTAACCCAGTTAAAGATAGGATTTATTTCCTGGATTTGAATAATCATTAAGTAATTGTGACGATCCCAAAATCCGAGGGGCGGTATTAAGGATAATCATTGGAATATAACACATTAATCATCATAGCAGAGTACAGATAATAGCAAAACAATAAATAGAGTAATTTTACATGGATATGACAGCGGAATCACAACATGTAACAATATCAGAATAACACAGCGTAGGATATAACTTAGTAAATAAAAGGGAAGTGATCAGTCATCATCGCCAGAGGCGGTACATATACATACGATAATAAATACTGAACGTAAAGCAGTCTGCATCGCCTATAGCGGAATCATAATATAGGTACAATAATGGCGGAAAAAATCAAAGTCATCTCTGTGAAGTCAGCCTCGCCATGAGCCAAAATGCACCTTATGCAACTGTGTAGAGCCAAAACAACCTGTCACCTGTGAACTAGGTTGCCCGTGTGGAAATAAGGGCACCCGCGTTTGCAAAGTGAAACAAACAACGAGTCAGTCATGGGGACTGGTATGAGGAATCTATTTAACAGTTAAACAACAGTAATAAGCAAATCATAGGACCACGCCACTTTCGCGGAACGGGTTTACTCCAGTGATTGCTAGTGCATTTAAAACAAAGTAAATTCTTTAAAACAACACAATGCTTTTAAAAGAATGAAGCCATTATAAGACTCAAGTCCCATCATACAATGCAACGCAAGCCGGAGGATAGAGTTTTACCTTATAATGGCCAAATATGCTTGATACGTGTAAAGCGAAATCATTTGATATTATTACTAGTGCATATATGTTTCAAAAATGAATAGCATCATAAATATCAATCATAGGCGGCATAGCTACCATATACTATGTCGCCATACTAGTTCTACAATCGAGTCCGTTATTTCGTATTGGAAATTGGATTTCCATCATGATACGAGGCAAGGGGAAAGCTCCTCTCCGCTTCGAGACATTCTAGCAAATGCCTCAGGACTACACACTCTGGGTAACCCTGGATGCTTCAGGGCCGGTCCTCTCTTACGTTTGAGGATTGGCAATTCCTGAACACACGTTTCCCGGTCCTTACAGACCTATAATCGAGGCGCCTCGCATTCCAACAACCACATAGGTGAAAAATAGATATAAATGTCAGGGCTGGTAAGTCACTGACACCACCATAGCTAGAAAGAAACGTCGTGCTCTCCCTGCAGTCCGTATCCCATTTTTAACTCATACCGGGGTGTGAGGCTCGCGAATCCACGCTATACACAAAGCCAGGCCACGTAGACCGTGCTTTGATCATCATCCACAAGACTTTGCTTTGCAACAGAAGCCTTGATCACAGCATCTTGGCATGCCACATAGGCAATCCACTCCATACGATTGATTTCTATCGATATATAACCTCTGAGCTCGTACGTCTCAGAGAAGGGCGTTAAGCGAAAGAATAAATTCTCCGCCGCCAAACAGATATATATTTAACAGAGATCAATCAGTATAGAACAAAATCCAATGTCAGACACACAGTCCATTTACAAGTCCGTTCTGGGTCTGAACGAAACCGGAGGCGTCAAATTCCTCGTATATCCATCCAATCAACGCATACGTTCAGACGGCTACTACTTCCGTCCCTTTCCGGTAGCTACTCCGGTCAGGAACCTCAGCAGCGCCCATCCAACCGATACGAAGATCGTCGGTCTTGAATCGTCCTTGTATTTTCCAATTCGAATCGCTCGATAAATTATTTGAAATGAGGGTTAGCTCGGCCTTTTCAAATAATTCACGTAATTAGAATTTAAATCAATTCTTTCCATGGTTATATTATTCGACATCCATATTTCAGTTCTTTAGTGTTATTTTCGTGTCAATCACATACAACCATCAAATATTAAACAATTCAAGCCCAATTGGTTTATTTGCAATCTATGTTGCTAACAATATTTTATAACGATTTTTCGCCATTTTTTTTTGTTTAAAAATGGCCATATTTAATTAAACGACGTTTCAGGTCGTGTCGTGGCACTAGCGCTGTTTTTCCCCTAATTTGTTTTACACATATCGGAAAATCTAACCGTTGGATTTCTACAAAGTCTATATCAGTGGGAAGATATTCCCAAAGCGAACCCAACGGTTCCAGTTTCGTGAAAATCCGACGGTCGGATCTTCCACACTAGTCGTTTGAAGTTACGGTTTCAAAATTCGAACTGCAGCGTCGTTATTCGATTTAATTTAATTATATTTATATTTATATATAAATATAAACCATTCTGGCGCTGTTTTTCTTCAGATTTGAATTAAACATTCCGGACAATCCAACCATTGGATTTTTACAAGGTTGGTGCCGTTGGGAAGATATTTCCAAGGTGAACCCAGCGGTTGCGGTTTCGGGAAAATCCGATGGTCGGATTTCACGTACTAATCGTTTCAAATTACGATTCCGAAACACGAACTGCACAGCTTCGATTCCTTTTAATTATATTTGTATTTATTATATATAAATATAGTTCATTCTATAATTCCAACTATAGTTCATTATATATTTTCAACTTTGTTTTCACTTCAAATATTTCACTAACGCCTTAATATTTCGAAAAATTTCGCCATAACCTCCTTTGTACGGGGAGGGGTTTGGAAATTTATTGGGCCGTGTTAGGTACCCAATAAATCCTAAAAAGCATCCACATATTTATAGTGATATATTCTGGTGTTTACGGGGGAGCATGTATAGATAATCACTCCAGAGAATAAATTCTCGTCACCCCGTTTCCGTGTGGAAATAAATAGCCCATGTGCCGTATCTAATAACTAGAGAGACGTGATTATTGTAAACTCCAGACCCGTGTGGGGTTTTTATTAATCTGGCAATTTATCGTTATATTTTATATAGTCCATATCAGTCATCAGTTCAACCTGTAGTATAAAATCATCGCCATACAAGCCTCTCGCTCGTATGGTAAATCTTCCACCTCGTCACACAAGCTCCAATTGCTTATGTGGAATATGATGAAGTATGCCTATCGTCAAGAAGTATGCCATGTAGTGTAGTTCAAAATTAATTGTTACTATCCTATGGCGATATTTATTATTTCACACAGAATAACCAGCACTCCGCATCCAATGGCATTCACAGGAGTTGATATAAAAATAAAATTGCGCAGCCAACTCATCAAGGTTTACCTATTTGTCGGGCACACAAATAATTTCTTTACTCTACAGCTAATCCATTTTTCCTGTTCAACACATGTATATATATGCAGAACAAAGCTAATAATAATATTTCTAGCAACTATTATTTATTTCAACACGTTTGTATTTTTATCAAAGCGTATACATGATAAAAGAGATATTTTTATCATCAAAAATATTTATTCAACACGTGAATGTTTTTAACACTTCATATTCACAATAAAAATGTAGTTTTTATTGTCTATTCATTTTATTTTAAATACGATAACATTCAACACATGAATTTCAACTCGACGAACGAATTTCAATTTAACACATAAATATTCTCTATAGTTTGTATATATATATATATATAAATGTGATTTTTATCGCTAAAGCTATTTGTTTAAATTCAAATATTATTCAACACATGAATTTCAACTCAACTAATTTCAACTCAACACATGAATATTCTCTATAGTTTGTATATATATAAAAATGTGATTTTCATCGCTAAAGCTATTTGTTTAAATTCAAAGAATATTCAACACATGAATTTCGATTCAACGAATGAATTTCAACTCAACACATGAATATTCTCCATAGTTTGTAAATATATAAAAATGTGATTTTTATCGCTAAAGCTATTTGTTTAAATTCAAATAATATTCAACACATGAATTTCAACTCAACGAATGAATTTCAACTCAACACATGAATATTCTCTATAGTTTGTATATATATATAAATGTGATTTTCATCGCTAAAGTTATTTGTTTAAATTCAAATAATATTCAACACATGAATTTCGATTCAACGAATGAATTTCAACTCAACACATGAATATTCTCTATAGTTTGTATATGTATAAAAATGTGATTTTTATCGCTAAAGCTATTTGTTTAAATTCAAATAATATTCAACACATGAATTTCAACTCAACGAATGAATTTCAACTCAACACATGAATATTCTCTATAGTTTGTATATATATAAAAATGTGATTTTCATCGCTAAATCTATTTGTTTAAATTCAAATAATATTCAATACATGAATTTCAACTCAACGAATGAATTTCAACTCAACACATGAATATTCTCTATAGTTTGTATATATATAAAAATATGATTTTTATCGCTAAAGCTATTTGTTTAAATTCAAATAATATTCAACACATGAATTTCGATTCAACGAATGAAATTCAACTCAACACATGAATATTGGTTTCAACATATGTAATTTATTTCAACGAATGAAAATTATTCTAACACATGTATATTTCTGAAAATTTCGGTAGCATAACGGTAGGGTAGTTAAAACCGGGACTGTCCCTAGTACGGCTCCTCGCTCTACCTTAAAACCTCGCGGTTTTTGACAATGGGGATCATGCATCTAGTTCGCACGCAGGCGGCATGTTTTATTTTCAATTCCACAATCCTATTCTAATTTGTTTCAACCACAAGAGGGTATTTTTCAACCACAAAGGTATTTTTCAACCACAATATCAACCACAAACAATTATTTCCAACCATTCGCTATACCATATAATATCACGTCAATCACAAGCAATAAATATCGTCCATGGTCTGTGGACGAGGGGAGTATATATATATATATATATATTATTTCTATAATTCACTTGCATTTCATCACAATTCAAAGCATATATGTTTCATTCAACGCTTGTATAATTTATACATCGCTAATATAACTTATACAACACATGTACATGAGGTATACAATGCGTATATAATTAACACTTCGCTTATATAATTTATACAACGCGATTCCATTCACACAATTTAGTTTAGATTCCTCACATTGGTTTTTGCAGTGCTAAAAATCGTAGGAAGATCAAAAAAATCCGCGGCTTCTTCTATGTGGTAGAGAGCCTCCTTGCGGTCACGGTGTCTCCTGTTTCATCAAATTTCGTTAACGAACGAAAAAGATATTATTTTTCAAAGTTTTGCAACGCTTAAAAGTGTTATTTTCATTTCAGAATTTCGAAGCAGAAAAGTTTTTAAACCTTCAAAACTAGGTTTTGATTTTAAAATCAAACCGTACCTTGTTGCTCCGATCAGGCCCTGCGACGTTGAAGGGCTACGAATCAGCTCTCGATCGATGGTGGTGGCGGCAGACTCGGCGGCTTCAGTAGGTCACGGCGGCGCTCCAAAGGGGCTGACTTCCTCATGGAAATTCGACGCGAATAAGCAATGGTTTTCGACGAGGCTTGTTCTGATTTGAAGAGGGAAGGGAGGCGATCAGAATCTTCAACTGGAGGTGGCGGCGAAACTGGCTGTGGCGACGGGAAAATCGATGGGAAGGTTCGAGCTACGTGAATCGTCCAGAGCAAAAAGGCGGCTAGGGTTATCCGAGATTTTTTTTTGAAAGGAAAAATCCTATTGGCCGAGGGTTTATAGGAAATTTTAAATAGTGTTTTTACAAACGAACTCGAAATCAAACCCAACGACTGTCGTCCCTAGCTAAATACCCCATTCCGGACACAATGGGATATGTTTCGTTGGCCAATTCGACTGTTACAGTCAGTTATTTTTCAAATTAAAATATAAAACATTCAATATTTAATTTGAATGTACATTTCAATTTGCCAGGGCCACAAACTGAATCGAAAAATTCCAGAAAAATAAATCTAGCTTTGTTTTGACGATACGGTCCTAAAAAAACAAGTTTCGTCGAATTCTGAGCTTGTTTGAAAAACGGCCATTTTTAGGTCGACCCATTTTAACAGAAATTGACCAATCACATTTTCCTTTGCCCCGCTCACATACTAGCTTCAAAAATTATGAAATTTGAAACCTAGCAATAGTTTGACATCCCGGACCCAACAAAAGCAGTTTCGTCGAATTCTGAGGTCGTATGCAAAATATCTATTTTCAAGGGCTATATATGCTATATAGCGACCATTCTGAAAATTCATTTGGCCATAACTTTTGATTCCCGTTATGAAACTTCGATTTTTCAGATTCGTTAGAAAGGTATTCATAAACAGATTTAAATATTTTCAGTTTCGCTAAAATCCGTTATATTTTCCACCCGGTATAGTCAGACAAAGTTTGTATTCAAAATTTCAAACTGCCTTACTATACCCAATTCTTTATTTTATTGAAATATGCTATTTCAATTATTCAAATTCTTTGGTAATAACCAATTTTAAAAATTTTAAATTGGTTCACATTTTCCGGGTTATTACAGTAATGATTTTTGGAAATTAAAACCGAATTAGAGTTTTAATGAATCTTTAATTAGATTGAAAAGTGAATTTGATAATTAAAATTATCAAATTCAAGAAATGATCGAGAATGGAGTACCACCAGTTTTACTCCAGACGATAGTTAAATCTTTAATTAGATTTGAACGTGAAATGGTAATTGAATTTACCGATAACGCCGTGGTGTTAGATATGAAGTATTACCAGTTTTACTTCATGGGATGAATAGGTTGGGATTGGGAAATTAAAACAAATGATTACTTCTGTAAGGTTCATTAATCCCGACTAGTTTGGATAAATCATAATTTGCTTTGAATTGATATTCAAAAGAAGATTAAAGAATAAATTTTAAAGAATTTATCTTTGATAAAATTAATGGGAACCTTTCCCTAATAATGTGAATATTTGAATAAAAGAATATTCTGAATTGGAATGAGGCGTATGTTGTGTTTGTGTAACACTTGTTTATTATATACGCGAGTTATTCAGAAAGATCGGTTTTATCCGATTCTGAATAACTGATTCGACGTAGTGTCGAGGATGAAGACGGTGATCGAAGAATGGAGGTCTTCACATCATTTGGATAATTACTGATGATCTTGATTGGGCTGTACACCCAAGAGGAGGGAATCAGTTGGTGATCGTCCAGACGTACTTGGAGATCGATGGATATGCGAGGTAAAGGTGCCTCCGGTTTCATTCAGACCCAGAATGAACTTGTATGGACTGTGTGTCTGACACTGGATTTTTCTCTTTGTTGACTGATCTCTAATAAATATACATCTGCCTGGAGAAGGGGAATTCATTCCCTTACTTCACCCTTCTCTGAGACGTACGGGATCAGAGGGTGTATATCGATAGACATCATTCACATGGTGTGAATTGCCTGTGTGGCATGCCTAAGTGGCAAAAGATCAAGGCTTTTGTTGAAAAGAAAAGTCTTGTGGTTGATGATCAAAGCACAACCTGTGTGGCATAGCTTTGTGTAATGTTAATTCGCGAGCCTCACACCCCGGTTGTGAGCCAGAAACGGGAGAGGACTTCAGGGAGGGCATGCGTTTCCTTCTAGCTAGGAGTGGTGTTAGTGTTTTACACGGCCTGACATTTTACTTATGTGGATGATGGATTGCGAGGCGCCTCGGTTAAATCGGACGATCCGGGTCCGATGGAGTCATTTGGCTCATTTACGCCCCATAGGACGTGGAAACGCAGTGTTCAGGCATTATAATCCACATCGGTGGACCGGCCCTGACGATCTAAGGGACGATGCGTTCTGTTCCTGAGACTCAGGCTAGACAGTCTCGAAGCGGTGAGGACGATCCCTTGCCTCGGTTCACAGATGGAAATCCAACTTCCAAATACGACATTTTACGGTTTTAATTGTAGAACTAGTATGGCGACATGATATGTGGTACTCATGCCGTCTATGATTGATACTTATGATTGAAATTGTTTTGACACTATACACTTATAGTAATAATAAAAGATGAAATTTAGCGTATCAAGCATTCTTTGGCTATTATAAGGTAAAACCCTATCCTCCAGCTTGTGTTGCATTGTGTGACGGGACCTGGGTCTTATAATAGCTTCATTATTCTTTATTTAGCATTGCGCTGTTGTTTTATGCACTGGTATTCTTTGGAGGAAACTCGTTCAGTGTTATACGGCGTGGTCCCTTGATTTACCTAACTTTAAAATAAAGATTGATAACTGTTTTAGTTCTCACACCAGTCACATGACTGACCTGGAGTTTATTGTTTTAACCTAAACTCTGGGTGCCCCTATTTTCCATGTGCAGCTAGTAGTTTTGGTTTTGCAGATTCATATTCACAAGATCCTGGTTTACAGCTGGAGTGATATTCGAAAGGCTTTGTATCCGTATATCTCCTTCAGTTGTGTTTTGTATTATTTTCCGCTGCTATGTAATGTAATTTAAATCTCTGATGTTTTTCTAATGTATAGTATTTATTTATACTCTGTAAATTGTTGTAATTAACAATGAAATGTTCTTCTGTTTATGTTCTGATTTGTCTTGTTCTCAACTCAATCCGTGATTTCCCGTAAGGGGGATTTCGGTTCGTTTCACATGAAATTTTTGCGTGTACTCTAAGCCATTGGGTACTTTAAAATACCACCGAACGGGCATCTCCTTCAGATTTTTTTTCCCTAATGTCAACAATAGTTTCCTCACGTTTTCATCAACCTAATTTGTAGTTATCTACTCTTCCTCAATTTTGATGAACCCTAATTGCTCCTAATCTTTTTTCACCAAAATTTTCAACTTTTGTTATATTATCATACATCGTCGTCATTCACAACTAACTCAGGTTGCCTACGCCGGTGAATCCACTGAATATTTCCGGCTATTTTGATTCCACTATCAACAGGTATGTCAACAACTTTAATGAATTTGTCCTGCTGTATTTTTTAATATGTGCACTGTCTAATTTTTTGAAGATACTGCACACATGTATGTGATTAATCACTGATGGCTAACCTTTTTCTAACATTTCCAGTGTATGCTAATTTGAAATTTATTCCTTGATTTATGCATCATAATTAATTTTGAGTTTTTTTTCCTCCTTAATTGTTGATAGCAATCTCTGTTGTCTATCAAGATTGATGATTCCATAAATTAGCCTGAGTTTGAATTACCAATACTAAACAGTCTCTGATTTCATCGAAGGAGAAAAAAATCTGAGTTTGAGTCACCAATATTAGGTAGTCTCTGATTTCCTCAAAGGAGAAAAAAACCTTAGTTTGAATGTTAACCAGTTTGAAATCAAAGTATAAATTTCAAACTCTGGTTTTCTCGAGTTGTTATTAACCAATATTATCCCTAATAACCTGATTTTCTCCTTAGTTCAATGTGTTATTAACCAGTTTAAGCTTTAATATCAGGTTTATTCTCGCTTTATAATTAAGTTATTTTGATGTGAAATGATACAATTTTCATATGATTAATGTTAGAGTGTGAGAACTTGGCATTTGGTGGTTCAATGCACAATAAAATATGACAAACATCTTTCAAACCTATAGAGGAATACATTGTCAATTGGTGCTTTGTCAAACATATTTCGAACTTACGTACGCATTTGTCGCCATTTGGTGTTTTGCCAAACATGTTTCACAATCTTTGGACTGACTTGGATTGTGAATTGTTGCTAACGATGAGAAACTGAGAGTTGTAAATGGTTCGCTGTCGTCCAACATTCAAACATAATATTTTGCAAATAGTTGGAAATCTTAACTTTTAATCATAGTAGAGTTATAAAAAAATCAACGACACCTTTTACTTGATACTCAACCCACCTTTAACAGAGCAGCATCATGCAGTTCATGTAGTTGCATCAACCAATTCCCAATCTCAATTTTTTAGGTCCACGACTCCAATATTGGCTATAAGTACTCATCTACCATAAAAAAAATCATATCCTTAAAATGATATTTGTCCAGTTTCACTTCACTTTGCTATCATGGATTGATCCATCATTCATACATCGAAAAGGCTTATTTGCATTATCATGTTTTTCAGGTACAGAGCCAAGTGATATGGTCATGTAGTCTTGGGCTTGCAGCACACAAGGATGGAAATATATGGGTATACAGACCACTTTCGTGAACAATCACTTGCAGGGGTCAGTACTTAAATATAATAAGAGCTAATGGTTAGACGCATTACCCCCAAACTATACGAATCAAGGACATGACCAAAACAAACCTATTTATTAGGTAATTACATACTAAACCTGTTGTATGTAGATTTTCACTTTCTGTCTAAAGTATGTATCCAATATAGAAATGTGTTATTAATCCTAACATTTTATTCATTTCATAATAACTATAAAACCATTCAATCAATATTTATGATAACAGATAATATAAACACAAATAATTAAATTGGCGCTAGATGCTTCAGACATGAAAGCACTATCTTCTCAAGGTTCCTTCAATTGGGTAGTTACGCCCATTTTTCTTCATATGTCGTCAAATGTGTTAGGAACATCTCACCCTATTTGATTGAAAATGTGGTAAAAATTTACTGCGAATACCACCTACGTTCACATTCCTACTTATCATTTGTACTGAATCGATAATATAGCGATAAGCAAATTTATTACAAAATATAAGCTAAAAAAAGGAAAGATATGGAAACCTTTTTAATACGTGTGTGTACAATATACATATATATCACAAACCAAAAAAAGGATCAATGTTCGAAAAGAAACATATGAGATTATTTGATTTCAACTAATTGTGATGAAACATTGGCAAACAATTTACCATAGGATAAATGCAATATAAACTACAAAGGTACAAAGTATCTTTAATTGGTTGGATGATACAGTAGAAAATAATAGCGTACTTAGAATAGAAAAAAAAAGTGTCAGACTTAGAAGACTGATCAATCTTATATTAAAACATTATCCAAATTTCTAATAGAACATATTTATTTACAACATAGAAAAGCTCATTTATTAAAACTTTAAGGTGTTCAAAAATTATATGAGTTACATTTCACATATTGATGTTAGGTTTAGAATTCCTTTTTGTTTGTGATAGAATAAAATATAATACTTATGAGCTATGGTTTTGACCGATTGAATTTCTAGCTAAAATATGTTATTCATACTTGACTACTATCTGCAGTTTTACTCAATAAATTAAATGCTAATGAATAAATGCATGAACAAGAGGTTGGATTCTCATAAATTTTGTTACCTGATAAAATATTTTATTATAGTGAGAATTAGTACAACATCTATTATTTTAAAGGGGAGATGAGCTTAAACATAGAAAACAAAGTAATTGATATCGATAAATACAATCTCTCTTTTTTAACATGGTATGATTGCCTTCAAGTTTGATTATGTTTCTGAGTTGCTGATTTTTGATGTTGCTTTTTTTTTTGGTTCGAAAATGGTAAACATGTTTTGTGGATTACTAATTGAGAACAAATAGATTGAAGTTTTTTTAATAAATGAGCCATGAACAATCGAACCCAAATTTTGAGTCAAATAATCACCTATAGTAATGAATAACTTGAAGTTTTTACAGAAAATAAAAATATATAGGTTGAGTTATGCACTATTTAAAGCTCAATTAAGTTAAAAAGTCATTCATTGTTTAATGTCGAGTTGGTTAGGAAGTTAGGTAGTGTTCATAAGAAACATGTAACATGTCTGCACGTTTCTGTGCTATTGCTGAAGCCTTCATTATGCATTAATTTTTTATTTCTCAATGCCCTATGATAACATTATCTCTACTGGTTTGTGCTATGTAGTCCTTCCTATACGAGCTTGGGGACCCAATGAGGCACAACCAGAGACAACAAATTACTTCATTATGAAGACCAAAGACTGCAAATTATTAATTAACCGAACACAACAATGATAGGATTCTTTACACCTTCACATTCGTGTAATAGTTATAAAGACATGTGATTTTATTCACTTGCATTTTCTCTGAGCAAGTCATATAATTACGATATTTATGTGCATTTACCATGTACATGTATTTTGTTGTACCACATTGATTGTATATTATAGAATTAATGTAGCAACAACAACTCATATTTAATACACTTCATACAATGCATGCATATTGAGGCTTCCAAGTTGACGATTTTCACAATACGCATTTTTGGGATGGTTGTATTTAGGATTTGGATTTTGAACACGAGTGAGACAGATTATTTGATGATTATTATGATGAGTATGACTACGGCTATGGATGTAATGCTGATATATTATGGAGCAACGGTGAAGGCTTGAAAGTTAGATTTTGTGGTCGTGAGTTTAATCAGGTTTATAATGGGTTTACATGCTTTTATACAATTTTCGTTGATTGCTTAAAATTTTCAAATTCAATGCTTACACTTATTCAAGCATCACAATTTGCAAAAAAATAATCAAAAAAATAATGAACATTGTAAACATATGAAAACTATACCACTTTCAATAAATTTCCTAAAATGAAAGCAACTGTATGATCAAAAAAATAATGAACATTGCATACATATAGAATATACACTGAGACATGTCTGCAATACACTGTAAAATAGTTACAGATATGTCTGCACTTATTTATAATAATTGCAGACATTTCTGCATCTGTTTTTTTCTTCTTTTTTGGTACCAACATTACACTATGTGAATAATTTGTTCATAAATTCACTATAGCCATTTCTCATTAAAGTATCACTCACTTATATGAACTCATAAAATATATTACCATATAGCCCATCAACTTTACATAAAATTGTATCAACAATGGCATATGAACTACTTCTCACAAAACAATAACTACCTCGAACAGTGCTACACTCTACCCATGTGCGAAGCACGGGCCACTCACTAGTAACCAAAATAATGCATAATGGGATTCAATCCCAGGTCTTCCATCAATGGGGATTGTGTCTCCACCAACCAGGCCAAACAACCATTTGGTTTAATGTACATCGGATATTTTCACTTTAACACAGAAAAGGCGGAACTAGTTGCAAAAAAGATGGCAGAGCCAAGGATCAAACCGTGCACCTCCGAATTGCTGAACAGACGCCTCAACCAACCCGCCAATGAAGCTCTTCAGAATTAAGTACAACGTCCATTTTACATTATCATTGATGAACGAACAGTCATGTGCCTACCAATGCATCTATTTTACCAAGGGATGTGCTACAGTACCCGAAAAAGTAGAGTACGAAAGATCCGCGATTCACGGAGGATGGTTGGATTGAAATACTGGGTTTAAAATTAATGGATGGATAATGTTTCGGGCATTTCGGGTGCGCCTTTCTTCGGGTAGAGTAGCAAAATTGATTCTACCAAATACAAACTTTCAAATGGTTGCTTCTCTTCCAAAGTAAATTGCATAAGAGTTGCTGCTATTCAATAACATCTTTCCACTCCTTTATAAACCTTCCACTATCACAAAATCATACACAACTCTCCTTTCAAAACCATTCTCATATTGCTTTCAAATGCTAAAACTTCATATATACTCCAAAGCAAATATTTAGGCCAGCGCTATTTCACTCCACAAAATATTCAAATCTGGTCCAATTCCACTTCATAGCCTCTGTACACTCGATCTGCATTATTTTATTGAAGGCTATAAAAGTTGTACTACATTGCAACTACTTCGTGTATTGAAGATACAAATATATAGTCAATCATCTACTAATTTGTATTGGGAATTCCGGTAAGACTGTAGCCCATTTAAATCAGATGGGTAAGCTTATGGCCCGTGAAATCAAGTGGGTAAGCTTATAGCCCGTGAAATCAAGTTGGGTAAGCTTATGGCCCGAGAAATCAAGTGGTGTTTGTAAACCTGTTCCTCCGGGTGAAGTTAAGGTTTTTTTGATAGTTAAAAATGCTGAAGGGGAGCTTCAAGACTGGACGTAGGACGGGAAGTCCGAACCAGTATAAATCGACTGTGTGATTTATATTTTTCCGCTATTATTATAATTATTTTACTGCTGCTGTGGTTACTACGCTTCAAATTTTATTGGTCATCATCGATCTAGTATCGCGACTATTCATTCGTCACCGCACATGATTTTTCACTTTCTACAGGGTGAAATAGCAAAGCAATTTTAGAAATTATATAAAAAAAATGTGATAATCAAACTTATATGAGACAATGTCTTCTAAAAAAATCTTACAAATTTTAAACTTATAAACAACCGTGATAATCAATATGAAGTGGAAATGAAATATTTGTTTTTTCTTCTAAATATTTTTCGTGGACATATATGGAAGTTCAGTATTTTTATCATTAATGCATAGTTAAGAAAGTAAAAATAGACATATTCTATTTTATTTGGCATCTCATTTAATTTTGTAAATAGATAATAAACTTTATGTCCTTTTTTAAACTTGAGATAATTACATTTTATTTACACCACCAAGAATTTTACTCCACGTGCCTTTTTCTTGGTTCACCTAAATGATAATCCCTAAATGACCCTAATATGCAAAGAAGATTTGAAGATTTTCGACTGCAATATCGAGCAGCATAAAAATATTAAAGGAAAATATTCACTTTCTAATAACATAACCGCACTATTTTCATGCATGAATAAATATTTATATCTTATTTAGCTGGCAATGATTTGCGTCCACCTACTACAACAGTATGGAAAATCCAAGCTTATGTTCGTCCATGGTAACAACCTGGAGTTATGAGAATAAAATTCTTCTTAATTAAAGGCAAAAAGCTATATAAAGCATGAAATAGAAAATATTAAAATCAAGAAAAAGTAGCGTTGAACAAATGGAATATGTTGTCATTGATTACTAATTTAAATGGTTATTTTGAAATCCAATAATAAACTAAAATAAATGCCCCTATAACATAAGAGAACCCAAAAGGAAAGAAAAAACATTACTCAACAAAAAGGTATCAAATAAGAAAAAAATATACATAATGTCTTTCTCAACGAATTATCATTTATTCTTCCCAAACTTTTCATTCATAGCAGTAAATCTCAATATTAAATTCTACGACCTAGCAAAAGCATCAAATTCTACCATATTACAACAAATGACTAAACTATAGGTGCTATTGTCAGCAAGTAGCAATAAATTATCTGATATATGACCAAATAACGCAAATCCGCCACTATTAGGATTAAAATCTTGATATGCTTTGCAGAAATCAATTGGAAAATTTAAGTATTATGTAAAATTTATTCAATGCCTGAAATCCATCATATGTTTTAACTTTTTTGTAAAGGCCTATTGAACAAAGTGGGGATATCTTTTCGCTTATCACAGGAGCCAAAAGTTGTGAGTATTAGGTGATATTTAAAAAGCAAGGGTCTCCTAAACCTTATATCATTACTTCCAACGTTGTTAATGGAGGAGCTACTTGAAGAATAGTATCACTTTCAATCTCCCTTCCCTCTCCACATAATAAGGTTCATCTAAAGTCAATCAAAGTGGTTAGGCGAGAGAAAGCGGAGAACAAGTTCCTAATTCATCATCCACTTTAGAAGACAACGTACTATCAAAGTTCAACTCAGCAAAATTAGAAGCCGGAGAACCTTCAAACTTGACAGAAGGGGCAAGCAATGAATTGGAAACATTGCACTTGGAAACACATGTTGATATCACCAGAAGATTTATCGAAACAGGCTTGGCCCAGAGGACCTTAAGGATAAAATTTTAGGAGGCAAAGTCAAGGGTGATGACACCTCGAGAGTTGATTAGAAAAATTACCCTCATCAAATATATAGAGTAGTCCAGTTTTGCAAGGAAACAACCAGGTGTTAAGAAAGGAAGCAAATTCAGAAGAAAGTAGAAGTTTAATACCATCAGAAGTTGGAAGTTGCAGGAAGTGCATCTCCCTGGGAAGATAACAATGACTAAAGGTCCGCCTAGTATAAAGATGCCACACCTCACGTATGATGGGACTACAAACCCTGAAGGGCATCTTATTGCCTTTGAGAGTTACATGGATATCTGTAGGGCTTCAAAAGCCATTCGATCCCAAAGGTGTCAAGCAACACTACGAGAAACAACTGCTAAATGGTATGATCACCTATATCAAGGGAAAGACATCCGTTCTTAGGAACAATTCTCGTATTACTTCTCTGAACAATTTTGTAGCTATATCACTACAACAAAAATAACCTATTACAACGTCCATTTTACAACCGGCGTAATCTACATGTTGTAATAGAATGCTATTACAACGGTCACTTTCTGAACCGTTGTTATAGATGCATGTATAACACCATTTTACAACGGGCATAGACAACCCGTTGTAATAGAATGCTATTACAACGGTCGTTTCTGGAAGTTGTAATAGATATTCTTTACAACACTCTTTTTACAATGAGTAAAACCTGCATCATGTAATAGAATGCTATTACAACGGTTATTTCAGGCCCGTTGCAATAGATGTTTTATAAAATTAGAATCGATTATGTTTTATTATTTAATAATCATTAATCATATATTATTAATCATTAACTATAATATTGTATTACTAATTACTAATCATTAATAATATTATATTATTTATTAATATTTAATAATTAATCATTAATAATAATATATTTAATCATTAATCATTAATAATATTGTATTTAATATTGTATTTAATATTTTTTATGGTTAATTGTTAATAATTAGTAAATTACATTTAATTAAATATATTAGCAATTAATATTAGATAATTAATAATATTAAATAATTGATGATTAATAAATAAATTTTAATGATAGATTCATACCTCTGTGTGTTTACTGAACACGTTTTTCTATTGGTAAAGAAACATGAGTGATGTACAATATGAAAGACGTTTTATTGCTAAAATGAAATAGGTAAACATATTGGAAAATAGAAATAATATGTATCAATAATATAATAAATAAATAATAATTAATAGATAAATTCATAATAAATAAATGATAAGAGTTTAATAATTACTACTCAGAAGTAATTAATAATTAAAAATATTTTGTTTGAATAAATTAATTTATAATTTGTGTTTCAAAGAGGTATTTTTATGAATAAATTAATTATTAGTTATTATATATTGATAATTAAGACAAATAACTTTAAATTAATTAAGACGAATATTTAATATAATTCATAATTAACAAACAATATTAATAACTAAGAAGTAATATTTAGTATTCTAAATTTTATAAGGGGGCGACTATTTGAACACAAAATTGAACACAAAATGAGAGACACAAAATGTTGACCATTGGATTTATTTGTCTTTATGTGGAGAGTAGAATTCATGGGGAAATCTAATGGTTGAGATTTGCTGTGTTTAATTTTGTGTCAAAATTTTGTGTCCATATATAATTTCCCATTTTATAATTAATAATTATTCATATAATGTGACGGCCCGCCCCGCACCAGCCGACTTTTCAATGAAAGTGCATTGTGCCAATGTCTAACCAGCACGGGACGGTCGCCAAAGAAAGGAAAGGGAAGGTATTTGAACTAACAAGGAACCTGTAGAATGTCTCACAGCGCATGGAATAAAATATAATAATAACATACTTTGACATAAAACAGGCGAGACAATGCATAAGCTGAAAACTAAACATCATAGCAGCGGAAAATCCAAATACAGCTTATGTTCCACATCATCATTATTACAACTTTCGAAAACTATCTCTAAAGCTAATAAGGAAGGTACACTACTAATGCCCAAAGTAGTGACCAACAGCGACACGGGAAGAACATGTAGCAAATAGTACGTGTAAGCCTCCTGCTCGTCTCCGGACAGCTACTCGTGCATAACTTGCTAACCTGTCTCTAGTCTGCCCGTTTAAGAGCACCCAGAGTAATAAGAAGAGACATAAAACTCTGGGTCAGACGAAAGTCTGGTATGAGCGATAAGCAGCAAAACAGAACAATAACAGGTATATTAAACCATACCTGAACCTGGACCTGCAACCAAAGAGTTAACACAACATACCGCTCAATACTCTAAGGTGCCATTAAACATATGGTGTAAAGAATACGGGGGTGGGGGTGTGCATGACATAGTGATGGCAAATAATCAATCATAGCAACCATCCTCACATCTCTCACTCTGTGCGTAAAGCATACGATATCCACTGCTTTGATCACTCAAATCCTTGCTATGATCACTCCGCCCCATGGAGTCATGGCGACTCCACTGCACTGATCCATAACCACTAGTCCTTGCTGTGTCCACTCTACCCCCATGAAGCTATGTCCACTCTGCCCCATGAAGTCATAACGACTCCACTGCACTGGCTCATAGCCATACTACGATCACTCTGCCCCATGGAGTAATAACTACCCCCACTGCACTGATACGTTGCCCAACATCCGTCTTGGTGGTGAATCAAAGTTATGGACGTTGATAACCCCTTAGCACATGTCCCGCAGCAAAGCCCAACTCATGAAGTTGACTCGTTGGTTCCCAACTGGATCCTCAGTTCTACTTCCCATTTGGACTACCTTTGCATCTCGGGTTTTGGTCATCATCTCCGGATCGGTTCGGCATGCCCCTTTTCACTATGCTTCGGATCGTGCTCCTCGAAGTAGTCCTGTCTGTGATCATCCACATCGGGTCGGGTCGGACTCCCCCATCCACGTCGGTTCGTTCGGATCGCCTTCGGCTCGTGCTCAACATCGCAATTCGTGATAAGCCCCTTCGGATCGGATCGGAGAATACCCATTGGGTTCGGTCGTGCTCCATCTTCTCTAAGTCGGATCGGTTCATGGAAGGTCCTCCAGTTCGAGTCGTGAGTCTCTTCGGATCGGGGTCCTCCATTTGCTCATGGTCGAGTCCTCATCGGTTCGTGGTGCCCTTGTCATGGGCGGTTCGGATCGGTCTCCATCACCACGAGCGGGTCGGTTCGGATGAGATGAGGAGGATCGGTTCGTGCTTCCCCTCTCGATCCGATCCGGTCCAGTTAATTTCCTACACTTCTTTCCAGCGACTGTTTTATGCCATTCGATGGTGTTTTCGACCAATCTAACTTTTCTAATCGATCATAAAGCATGCCATACAGTCATAGCAACATATAGAATTGACCACTAACACCAAAACGACAAATTGATATGTTAAAACGGATCAAACATAGCGAAAACACCATATTTTCCCTTAAGCATGTTTAAGTAAAACTAATGATAGGATTAGTAAAACTTAACCAACCCAACCATCTAACATAGGTCTAAAATGATATTTAAGAATTTTTAAACATTTTTCCAAAATATAATCATGTTTAAATTCGCTAATTAACACTAATCACCCTTAATTAACCATAATTAGTGAGGAACTATGCAAATCACTCACCTTAGCCAAAAATTAAAACTTTCAAAACTGAAACTCCGCTGATTTGGGCGAATACCGATGTCTAATAGCAGCTCCAACCTTGCTTTGGTGCTATTTCCCTTTGATTTGACGTAGATTAGGCTAATACTTGATTAGAAAGTGATTAGAGGTGATTCTAGATGTTGGAGGCCATTACTAATTTGAGAGGGATGATAAGTGGCGGCTAAAAAATGAGAAAAGGGTGTTCTCTAAACCCTAACAGCCCTTAAATACTCCAAATCCCGAAATCCCCCTCTGGGCCTAGCTGTTAATTACCTAATTAAGCCTGGTTAAGCTATTTTTCACCTCCTAAACCTTAATTCAGCCATATCTCCCAAACGGTAAGTCCGTTTTTCACATATGACCACTCTACGGAAAGGTAAACCATCATTTGGATCTAATGGATGTGGTTTCAGGCCAAAAATCCTTTACAATCAAAAGTTATGGCGAAAACAAGATCAGCTAGGGGCAAAATGGTCATTTAAAAATCGGCAAAAATCATGAACATGGGAAATGACCCCAATAGTCGCCTCCCAAAGTTGCATGACCATACGACTTCGTATGTAAAAGAAATAAATATTCTATGATCCTTCGATGCGCAGAATGCGGGTCGTTACATTCTCCCTCCCTTAAGAAATTTCGTCCCCGAAATTCCTTAACCCAAAACACACAAATGATCCCGCATGCCTACCAATCACTTACAAACAATCAATCATACAAAACAAACAACCAAGTCTATCCTAGCATGCAGAAAACTAAATCGCAGTTAGAATCTTACCAGGCAAAGAGTTCTGGATACATCTTCCTAATGCTCTTCTCTGTCTCCCAAGTACAGTCATTCTCATTCTCGCCCCACTAAACTTTGACTAGATTCACCGCTTTCCTTCGAAGTTGCTTCGTATCGTTCCTAACAATACGCATAGGTCTGCGGTTCCCAACCGCCTCGGGTTCAACCTCGATATCATCCAACTGATCAGGTGAAACATCCATATCGGGGTCGTGTACGAATTTTCTTAACTGGGAAACATGAAATACGTTATGAACTCCTGCCATCTTCTCTGGTAATTCAACTATATATGCCAAATTCCCAATTTTCTCAAGAACTGGGAATGGTCCAACGAATCTTGGTGCTAACTTGCCTCTCCTGCCAAATCGTATCACGCACTTCAACGGAGAAATCTTGACAAACACCAAGTCGCCAATGGAGAACTTTAAATCTCTTCTCCTCTTACCAGCATAACTCTTCTACCTATCTTGGGCAGCCTTCATTCGCTGTTGGATAATCTTGATCTTATCTGAGGTTCCTCTTATCACATCTGGTCCAAGCACAAACTTCTCACCAGTTTCTAACCAACATGATGGTGAGTTACACGGTCTTCCATACAAAGCTTCAAATGGAGCCATACCAATACTGGATTGATAACTATTATTATATGCAAACTCTACTAGATGCAAATGGTCATCCCATGATCCACCAAAGTCTAATATGCAAGCCCTCAAGAGATCTTCTAATACTCGATTCACTCTCTCTGTCTGACCGTCGGTTTGAGGGTGATACGCGATACTGAGATGTAATTCTGATCCTAACGCCTCTTGTAAGCTCTTCCAAAATCCACTAGTAAACAACGGATCTTGGTCACTCACAATGCCTTTGGGTATTCCATGAAATCTCACTACCCAATTTACATATAGTTCTGCTAACTTAGCTGTTGTTCTACTCGACTTGACGGGTATAAACCTTGCACCCTTAGTCAATCGGTCCACAATCACCCAAATGCTATCATGGCCTGATCTAGTTCTTGGTAACCCATCAATGAAATCCATTGAGACTTGTTCCCATTTCCATTCTGGAATTTCTAATGGTTGTAACAAGCCACTAGGCTTCTTTTGCTCAGGTTTAACTAGTTGGCAATTCATGCACTTGGATATAAACTTCCCAACGTCTCTTTTCATCCCTTCCCAGTAGTAGGTCTGCTTCATGTCTTGATACATTTTGTTACCACCGGGATGTATAGTTAGTTTGGAGTGATGACATTCTCTAAGCACTTCATCTCCTAATCCATTGACATTGGGCACAACTAGTCTTCCATTCTTTCTGAGCCATCCATCTCGATCATGCCCGTACTCGTTCATCTCCTCATCGATGCCCATCTCTAACTTGGAGATGATTTCCAATAGGTTAGGATCGTTCTTCTGACTGGAACCAATCCGTTCAATCAAAAGTGGGTCTGATCGTCAAACTTGCTAACATTTCTGGATCCAATTCGTACTTTGGTCTGAAATCATACCCAACGATGTACTCCAGTTGCTTCCATCCTAGAAACATAGCCCCTAAACTGTCATGTCTTCTACTCAATGCATCAGCTACCACATTTCCCTTTCCTGGTGTGTATGCGATATCGAAATCGTAGGAAGCCAAGAATTCTAACCATCTTTGTTGTCGGAGGTTTAGATCCTTTTGAGAGAAAAGATACTTTAACGATTTATGATCGGTAAATAACTCGAATCTTTCTCCCAAGAGATAATGTCTCCACATCTTCAACGCGAATACGATCGCTGCTAATTCCAAGTCATGGGTAGGGTATCTTCTCTCATGTGGTTTCAATTGCCGACTTATATAAGCTACAACCCTACCTCCTTGCATCAGTACCGCACCTAGTCCGGTACCACATGCACCTGTATGTACTGTCATCTCTTCATTCCCCTTAGGAATGACTAACACTAGTGCACATGTCAACTTTTCCTTTATACTCTTGAACGCATTTTCGCACTTTTCGTCCCAGACGAAAGCTTGATTTTTCTTAGTCAACTGAGTCAACGGTGCTGCTATCTTGCAGAAGTCTTGGATAAACTTACGATAATATCCAGCTAATCCCAAGAAACTTATTACGTCTGTTGCATTCTTGGGCGTAGACCAATCTTGTACCGTAGCCTCCTTCACAGGGTCCAGGGCGATACCATTCTCTGAAACAACATGGCCCAAGAATCTCACTTCCCTTCTCCTGAAGTGACACTTGGAAAACTTTGCTTTCAATTTGTGTTTTCTCAACACCTCCATTGCTATCCTCAAATGTTCCTTTTGTTCTTCCTCTGTCCTCGAATAAACAAGTATATCGTCCACGAACACAAGAACAAACTTATTCAACTGATCTCTGAATACCCTATTCATAAAATGCACAAAATATGTTGGTGCATTGGTCAACCCGAATATCATGACCAACCACTCATAAAATCCAAACGGCATCCGAAATGCCATTTTAGCTATACTCTCAGCTTCCATTCTAAGCTGATGAAAACCTGTCACGAGATCCAACTAGGAGAACACTATCTCGCAACTTAACTGATCAAACAATGCATCTATCCGCGGTAGAGGATACTTATTCTTCTTCGTCACTTTATTCAATTCGCGGTAGTCCACACACAATCGAAGGGAACCGTCTGCCTTGGTAGCAAACACAACTAGTGCTCCCCACTTGGAGACACTTCTTCTAATAAATACCTTCTTCAAAAGATCTCTCACTTGCACCCCGAGCTCTCGCTGCTCCTTTGGTGCCATACGACGAAGTGGCATCACTATAGGTCTGGCATCTTTCACTAAATCAATACGGAACTCAATCTCTCGGTGTGGTGGAAGTCCAGTTACTTCCTCGAAGACGTCCGGATACTGGCCAGCCACGGGCACATCTGACAACTCATCATGCGGGATGTCGAGGGAATTTAGAAAACTAGCCATTACCCCATCATTAGGTAAACCACCAAACACTACCCTCTGCCCATCATCCACTCTAACTATCACCAAAAAGCCCGCACAGTCTACCAACACCCCGTATATTTGGAGCCAATCGACTCCCAAAATAATGCCAGACCCAGTAAAGCCCAAAACAAAGCAATCACAAACAAACATGCATCCATGACTCGATAAGACCACATTACGACAAATCATGCTAAGGCTAGTTGAACCACCAATCGGGTTCGTCACCGCTAAAGGTCTATCGACTATCTCGGGTTCCAATCCCAACCTATCTACCAGGTCACTAGATATGAAGGAACGGGAATCCCCGATATCAAACAATACTCGAACTGGAACATCATAAACAGAAAGCATACCTTGAATAACCACATTCTTTCCCTTCTCTGCCGCAGTTAGGGCATTCGACGAAGAAGGAACAACATTGATAGCATATGCTTTCACGATCTGCTTTTCCTTAGGGGGTTGCGGACACTTGTCCTTATGATGTCCCACTTGGCCACAGTTGAAGCACTTCCTATCCGCTGGCTTGGCTCGACGTTCTTTGGCATAGTGGTCCTTCTTACCACAGTTGAAGCACTCAACATCTTTCTTACTATTTTTCTGGCCATCTTTGGTCTGATTCTGCTTTCTCTTATTCTGAGAACCATTCTTGCCTCCGCCGCTTACTTGCGGCTTTGGCTCTTCTGCGGATGCAACCTCAGTCTTTGACTTGGGGTATAGACTCTCCGATCTCAAAGCTTTCCCCACAATCGATTCAAACGTCTCATCGATGTAGTTAATAAGCCTTTCCCCCAAGTACTGATCCAAGCATGTTATGAACTTCTCATTCTTCTTCTCGGGAGTGTCAATGAGGGATAATCCATACTTTGATAAAGTATCGAACTCAGCAATATACTCCGAGACATCTCTACCATTCTGCTTTAGCTTCAAGAATCTCTTAAACAATACCGACTTCTGAGCAGCTGGGATAAAATTTTCACCGAACCGGGCCTTAAACTGATCCCATGTAACTTGGTCCTCTGGAGTAGCTGCCTTAATAGCATTCCACCAATTCATCGCCCGTCCTTGCAGCTAACAGGATGCTAGCTTTCTCTTCATCGCATCCTCGATACCTAAGGCTTCGAAGATACGCTCACAGCTATCCAACCAATCCTGAACATCCATAGCCGACTCTGTTCCATGGAACGGTTTCCCACTAAGACTAGTGTAGTCCTTACAGAGCATGGTGAAATCTTCCCTAGGCACCTGCACCTCTACACCACCACCATTAGTAGCATTGGGAACTGCCCTCGGGACATCCCTAGGCATCTCTCTCATGAAGTCAGTGAACATAGCCCTCATGTCGGGAGCATTCCCATTATTGGCTCCTCTACCAGCACCCCTCGTATATCGGCTCATCGTTCAATCTGTAAAGAGAAACGATTAACCATCCTCTTTGTGGTGTCAGTGCAGTGCGGCTTCATACATAGCTATACTAATAGTATATATATATAGCTTTTGAAAACCAAAATATTCACAAATACGCGCTCTCATATACGTATTAACACTCCCTGGTGTCTCTCCCTAGGTTAACTACGCAACCTAGAGCTCTGATACCAAATGTGACGGCCCGCCCCGCACCAGCGGACTTTTCAATGAAAGTGCGCTGTGCCAATGTCTAACCAACACGGGACGGTCGCCAAAGAAAGGAAAGGTATTTGAACTAACAAGGAACCTGTAGAATATCTCACAGCGCATGGAATAAAATATAATAATAATAATAACATACTTTGACATAAAACAGGCGAGACAGTGCATAAGCTGAAAACTAAACATCATAGCAGCGGAAAATCCAAATACAGCTTATGTTCCACATCATCATTATTACGACTTTTGAAAACTGTCTCTAAAGCAAATAAGGAAGGTACACTACTAATGCCCAAAGTAGTGACCAGCAGCGACACAGGTAGAATATATAGCAAATAGTACGTGTTAGCCTCCTGCTCGTCTCCGGACAGCTACTCGTGCACAACCAACTAACATGTTCTAGTCTGCCCGTTCAAGAGCACCCAGAGTAATAAGAAGAGACATAAAACTCTGGGTCAAACAAAAGTCTGGTATGAGCGATAAGCAGCAAAACAGAACAATAACAGGTATACTAAACCATACCTGGACCTGCAACCAAAGAGTTAGCACAACATACCGCTCAATACTCTAAGGTTCCATTAAACATATGGTGTAAAGAATACGGGGGTGGGGGTGTGCATGAAATAGTGATGGCAAACAATCAATCATAGCAACCATCCTCACATCTCTCACTCTGTGCGTAAAGCAAACGATATCCACCGCTTTGACACCCAAATCCTTGCTATGATCACTCTGCCCCATGGAGTCATGGCGACTCCACTGCACTGATCCATAGCCACTAGTCCTTGCTATGTCCACTCTGCCCCATGAAGTCATAACGACTCCACTGCACTGGATCATAGCCATACTACGATCACTATGCCCCATGGAGTAATAACTACCCCACTGCACTGATACGTAGCCTAACATCCGTCTTGGTGGTGAATCAAAGTTATGGACGTCGATAACCCCTTAGCACACGTCCCGCAACAAAGCCCAACTCATGATGTTGACTCGTTGGTTCCCAACTGGATCCTGATTTCTAATTCCCATTTGGACTACCTTTGCATCTCGGGTTTTGGTCATCATCTCCGGATCGGTTCGTCGTGCTCCTCTTCACTATGCTTCGGATCGTGCTCCTCGAAGTAGTCCTGTTTGTGATCATCCACATCGGGTCGGGTCGGACTCCCCCATCCAAGTTGGTTCGGTTAGGATCGCCTTCAGCTCGTGCTCAACATCTCAATTCGTGACAAGCCCCTTCGGGTCGTATCGAAGAATACCCATTTGGTTCGGGTCGTGCTCCATCTTCTCTAAGTCGGATCGGTTCGTGGAAGGTCCTCCAGTTCGGGTCATGAGTCTCTTCGGATTAGGGTCCTCCATTTGCTCATGGTCGAGTCCTCATTGGTTCGTGGTGTCCTTGTCACGGGCGGTTCGGATCGGTCTCCATCACCACGAGCGGGTCGGTTCGGATGAAATGAGGCGGATCGGTTCGTGCTTCCCCTCCGATCCGATCCGGTCCAGTTAATTTCGTGCACTTCTTTCCAGCGAGTATTTTACGCCATTCGACGGCGTTTTCAACCAATCTAACTTTTCTAATCGATCATAGAGCATACCATACAGTCATAGCAACATATAGAATTGACCACTAACACCAAAACGACAAATTGATATGTTAAAACGGATCAAACATAACCAAAACCCCATATTTTCCCTTAAGCATGTTTAAGTAAAACTAATGATAGGATTAGTAAAACTTAACCAAACCAAACCAAACATCTAACAGAGGTCTAAAATGATATTTAAGAATTTTTAAACATTTTTCCAGAATATAATCATGTTTAAATTCGCTAATTAACACTAATCACCCTTAATTAACCATAATTAGTGAGGAACTATGCAAATCACTCACCTTAGCCAAAAATTAAAACTTTCAAAACTGAAACTCCGCTGATTTGGGCGAATACTGATGTCTAACAGCAGCTCCAACCTTGCTTTGGTGCTATTTCCCTTTGATTTGACGTAGATTAGGCTAATACTTGATTAGAAAGTGATTAGAGGTGATTCTAGATGTTGGAGGCCATTACTAAGTTGAGAGGGATGATAAGTGGCAGCTAAAAAATGAGAAAAGGGTGTTCTCTAAACCCTAACAGCCCTTAAATACTCCAAATCCCGAAATCCCCCTCTGGGCCTAGCTGTTAATTACCCAATTAAGCCCGGTTAAGCAGTTTTTCACCTCCTAAATCTTAATTCAGCCATATCTCCCAAATGGTAAGTCCGTTTTTCACGTATGACCACTCTACGGAAAGGTAAACCATCATTTGGATCTAACGGAAGTGGTTTCAGGTCAAAACTTCTTTCCAATCAAAAGTTATGGACAAAACAAGATCAGCTAGGGGCAAAATGGTCATTTAAAAATCGGCAAAAATCATGAACATGGGAAATGACCCCAACCAAAGTTACATGACCATACGACTTCGTATGTGAAAGAAATAAATATTCTACAATCCTTCAATGCGTAGAATGCGGGTCGTTACAGTGTAATTTATAGTTGATGGCTGTTAATAAATAATAATGTATATCATAGGTTTAAGTTTCATAATTAATATTTTATTATAAATTATGATTTATAATTATATATTAAAAGAATAAAACCGGTGGTTTACTATATTCGTTGTCTCCTTCCCAGAACCGATCATACAAACAAATATACGATAATTCTCAAATAATAATTTTACATTTCTAAGTAGTAAATTACTTTTATCAGTATTAATCTATATATAATAGGAATACTTTAGATTGAAGCTTTTGAAATGCCCAAATTACCTTTTCAAATTTCTGATCCAAAGGCGTGGATCTTTCCGTTGTTCTCCCACGTTCCTGCGTAACCCACATTTTCATTCACTAAAACCGCATGCACATTTCTCCCTCATCCTGCTTCCTCATTTTCTTCAATTTTAGATCTTCGTTTCAGCTCCCCTTCTTCGTGTTCTCATTCAATAACCTTTCCTTTCTCATTTTCTTTAATTTCTATTCTCCTTCACAATAGCGGATTGCTAAAATATCTACCAATCCATAATCCCTAACGTAACATAAAGAGGAAATTGATTGGTTTCCCTTCATATCCCTCTCTCCGCCGAGATGAAGATCCGTAAGGGACATAACCTAAAATTTTTGAATGGACAAAGACAAGCGAGAACTCATGGTAACATTGTTTTGTTGTGAATTAATTCCATGGACGATTCGAATTTCTTTTTCAATTTTTACTGTTAGGGGTTTAATATGATAGAATGTGTTTTTGATCCCCCATGTTATTAATGGTAATTGTCAATGATGTAAAAATGATGAATTGGGACTTTACGATATGATTTTCTTTGTAATTGCATCACTGTTTTGACCAACTCACCTGAAATAGTAAAATAGTTCATGCCTTTTCTTTTATATTTTCGACAAATGATGTCATGATTTTCTTAATGTATCAGCATAAAATTAGTTGTTGACATGTGAATATTGACATGTTTTAATTTTATCCACAAAAATACCAGGTTTCGATCGATAAGGATGAAGATGCACACGCTAGATGCAAATCATGGCCAGGAAAAACAACTGTAGGGGATCAGATGGGTTAAAAAGAGCCACTGAGTACTCCAAGGCAACAAGAGCCGAAGCTGATTCTAAAACATGAAGTACTAACGCAGAGGCCGAAAACAGCGCATGAGAGCCATCAGCAGCAGCAATGCGATGAGATATGTAAACAACTGGGTGCAGCAAGGCCAAAATAGGAACCCACGTTTATGAAAACAAAAGCAACAGGTTCAGTGGTTGAGCGGGTAACCAAATTTTGGATTGGCATATGCAATTGCATAAGAGATGCATGAGCAGAGCCCGCCTGAGGAGTGGACATGCATGGCAATCCAGCCCCACTAACATGTACCAGCTCTTATGAATCAGCAGTGCCATACGAACATGATGAAATATCAAGATTAAATGCCATGTTGAAATAGCCCATATCGTTGCTGGCTTGAACTTGAGATGAGCCAACATCTAGAGATTTCAAAATCCATACATGCTGCAGATCTTTACAAAACAAAGGTGAGAGGGATGCCCAAATGTACAACACTTACTACAACATGGTGATTTACAATCATACCGCGTAATGTGACTTTCACTTTTAGTTTAACATGTAAATGCTACTTTGTAATTATACGAAATTGTGAGCTTATACATCGATATTCCTTTATATGATTTTAGGCATTTAGAATTTGTAAGCTTAAATTCTAGACTATAGGATTGAATATTGTTTTCCTCATGGATTTTTGTTTTGTTTCATCTAGTAAGAGGGTGAAGATATTTGCATTAATATATATGATTTTACATATACATTCCAGGAGTGAGCCACTACAAGCCTACAAAACAAAATTTAGATGAACAATCGAAGATTAAATGAGACATATGGCAAACTTCTATTGATCGCTGAATGACTATAAAAGTGTTCTTTAATAATTCCATTAGCTGCATTGTGTATGTGCATGTTTGTTTCGAACATCACGGATCGAGTTTCAAGTTTGTTGTATGCTTCCAATTTAGCTTTGATTTTTTTTATTTACACGTTTGTTTGCTGATTAGATATTGGAAGTGTAAATTTTCAGTAATGCTAACCTGCAGGTGTTGGATTTTCCGATTCCACAACACAATTTCAGCTAGATCCTTAGATCTTCGAGTTTGGCCCTATTTTACTTCATAAAAAGCAGGAACCTTCCTTTTCCATATAATATTGTGCTGTCACAATTGTTGAACTGCAATTAAAATTAAGACTTGAAAATGGAGATCAAGTACAACATTAGTGCGATTTATATATTTATTTTTTACAAAGTTTATATAATTCGTAAAACTATTACAGATTTCATACTCTCAACCCTTAAAATTTCAAAGATCTAAGTTAGCAGCCATGTCCTGCAATGGAAGGTAGTCAGGTATGATTTTAATGCAACTTACTGTCTTATTTTCGTACAAAGTTAGTATTTTTTTTCATGAAAACCATTACAGAACTTATGATCTCAACCTGCAAAATTTTGGAGAACTAAGTTAATTGACATGTCTGCTGTAATGGCCGCAAGATTTTCGACCCAGAATATCAACATAAAATTCCATGTTGACTATTCAAGTATCGAAATACCGGGTCATTAATAGAAAGAAGTTAGAGGGTGAGAAAGATAAGATAGAACTAATATAATAAAAGAGTAAGAAGAACACAACTGAACATAATCAGAGTAAACACGAATCTCACAGCGGAACGAATAAAATATATTATATAACAAAATCTTGAAATACAAATATGAATTTGTATATAAATACCATATCAGAGTAAAACTCAGATACATCACAACGGAAATAATCTGTAAATAACTATCGGTGAAGCCTCCTGCTCCGAGCTCCTCCAAGTGAATCTGCAAAGCCTGAAACACTTGACTGTCCGTACAAATTTGGGCACCCAAGAGTTTAGGGAAAACACAAACAAAATAAACTCTAGGTCAGTCATGGGATTGGTGTGAGTAAACTCCAACCATATTGTTTAACTTTGAAAATCCTTTTGAAATAAAAGGAAAATAGTAGGACCAGCCCACACAAAAACATGGATGGTTTTTACCTTACTATAACCCAAACATTTTTACTATCAAGTCCAGTGATATTATAATAATGTCTAATCAGATAAATAGCCAAATAGCAGAACGCTTGCATCTCACGTTCCACATAATACGTATAAAATAAAAAACCGCAGGGCGGTTACTGGGTATTGGATTCCAACAGACAAGGTATGAGAACACCTTCCGATCAGTGTACTCTAGAGGGGATACACCAGGGTTCAACAAGAATGTCTTGCAACCCGGCCACACATGACCGCCCACTCATTTAGCTTGAGTGTAGCGAACATATTGTCACCCACGGTTATTGGCCATCCCACTGTAATCCGAAGAGACAGAATCGAAAAGAAGAACAAATATGAATTTTCTCTAGATCGGTGACAATACACCCTGCTTGGGTATGACCCAACTAGCCATGCTGCGCGCCCGATTTATGTCATTTCCTAGTTGTGAGGCTAGAGGCTACGACTATCTTTTCAGAATATCTGGCCATCATTCACTTTGAATGCCACATCGTCAAACCCGTCAAATCACTAGTTGATCTTCAAAAATATTACGGGTATAAAAGCTACGGAAAACAAATTTCTCTGCCACTAGACGTAATACCTTGGAAAGATCGTCTGGTGTGATCTGTTAGGAGTACTCTGTCAGACATTCATCCATACAAGCTGTCCTCGGATTGGACAAACAGAAAGCACTATTCTGGAACAGAACGACCCTTGCATTTTACTCCGTCTTCAAATATCTTCAGCATAATCTATTTCGCAACGCCTAGGCCTATACAGAGTGGTTTTCAGATAATATATCCAACCGGTCTCTCCGCATTGACAACGATGGTCAAAACACTTCGATAGTCGGTTATTTAACTATCGAAGTAAAAACAAACATCCATTCGAAATGTACAACTAAACATCACACAATCATTGGCCCTTTTTATTTAACATTTATTTTCCAGTTTCCCATATTCCCAGATATTTTCCAAAACCCGTTTTAGCCCTTCGCGCCCTTGGAAAACATTTCCTATTTATCCAATAATGATTATTCATTCCATTTGTAAATATCGATTTTTAATCCAGTTACTTGTATATGAGATTAAAACAAGTTATAGTATCCTAGCCCAATCAAGATTAAACTATTATCATCATTAAATAATAGATTTTACCCTTTTAAACTCGAATCATTTCCCCTATATTTATACGGTATTTAACTAACAGTTATTTCAGGGCCAGTGTAATAAATCAATAACAGATTATCCATCACATCATATAATGCAATATGTGAAAAACAATAATATAATTGTTGAGGAATCTAGTTGGATTCTTCCAACCTGTTTCCCTGCATCTACAGATGTTAGTCAACATAAATAACACAATTTCGTATTAATATGGAATATTATAACTAATGGAATCAGTATTCAACCAATGTTTTAACTATATATAACGGTATATATTATTCAACCAATTTAATTGTAATTCATCCAAATCAACCATCACACAACATTCAATCAATAATAAAATATAATTATAATATTTTAAATTAGATCAGAGTCAGCGAATTTACTCACCTTTGCGTGTTAACCGTTAAATAACGATTTGCATCAGTCGATTAAGCCAGACGTTCAATTCTGCCATAAATTCAAACGTGCTTCAAATTGCTTCAAACCGACTTGATAGCGGCACCAGCTTCCGTGCAATTCCAAAGTGACGGACCCTCCGTCAGACCATTAAATTCTCAGCCCATTCCTTCTTAATCCACTGTTTAACAGTCGTCTTCCAATAAAACCATTCAGCTGTATCTAATATGTTACCACTTCTAATAGCTTCCTTCCACGTTAAACAATCTCATGCCACTGCATCACTCCCCTTTGTGAATTCTCATTTCCTCATCAATGAAATGCCGCTCTCCGGTACATTTCTTCGTCCTTGTTTCAACTTCCGTCTCCAGTACAGTTCGCAAGCCATTTCTGCGATTAGAATCTCTGCAGAGTTTGCAAACACATGCGCCATATACACATAGTCGCCCTCCCTCCTTAACGGGATAACTTTCTTCCAGTCTGAAAGCTTTTGGAGATGTTCCCATCCCTATTCAGTATTAACCGCACATGAAAAAGGCAGCTCCTCCTTTAAGTCACGTACTTGCCACCAATTACACAGCATATCCCCCTTAACCACCGCATATATATGTATGTGCTGTCTACCCTGCTAGTCCCCTTCCGCACACATACTTTTGCTGCTAGCTTCATCACCGAACTGCATCTCATCCAAGCCTCTACATTCTCATGCCCTTTTGATTTTTCCTACTGCTTTGTGCTCTTCTAACAGTACACATGCACCCAAACTTCATGCACCACTGTTTTATCTTCTCTACCCGTCCACCAGACTTTCACCAAGCTGTGTATTCCTTCATATAAATATCACACAGACTTCCCCCATGGTTCATTGTACCCACACCTTCTTTATTCACAGTAGCACCATTCTTTTGATCGTTGCTTCCAGGCATCACAACGCCTTCTCTTCTAAGTTTAACCATCCGTACCATTGTGGATCCTTTAACTTCTCCTTCTAGCGTGCCTCACGTCTGCAATAGTTGCACCCATAATCATAACGAAATTTAATCCGCAACTGTTTATATGCAAAACAATGCTGAGGAATCATCATCACCGAAATTTGCTACTACATCCTCCACTTTCAGTTCCCTCACAATGATATACAGCGCAAATCTACTTTTCTTCACAAAATAATCCCACTTCTCAAAACCGAACCCTCAACACAACCATTCCCGCTCTCCAATACTCGAGCTTCTCGGTGAAAACGACGCTGCTTGACTTCAGATTGGTCTGCACCTACCACAACGTTTTTCCTGTACTGCGACAATCATCATCAGCGAGACAGTCAACGCGGCCCTCTCGTCCCGCGAGTTTCTCCTTCCACCATACCACACCACGCTCGCAGCTACTACAATACTCCCAAATCTCAACAATACTAACAAGAACTTGGACAACCACTTCCCTGATCCAAGAATTTAAAAGCGCACCCTCCCTCTCAGCTTTCCACCCACTGCCATACCATACTAACTCACATAATAATAAACCAACCTTAACACGTCCAAGCCTCCATCGCATGCTCTTGTTCAACCCACACATAGTACATTTAAAACCATTTTTGTGTGCTTCCATTTCTTCTTACATCACCACTCACCACGCAAAAGTCTTGCGGAAGCTGACTTCACTGCTCCAAGCGTATCTCCTTCTTTCCAGAGATCTGAATCCTTCCCTCACGTGTTGTTTGTTTTAACACCGTCGAAGTCGATGTAGTACACCCAGTTTGGAGTATATATATTCTTGCGGTTTGATCTATATAAAAATTTGGATTTTTATTTTGAGTATTTAGTTTGGAAAGATTTTAATTCGGCCATTTGTAATATGCTGAAGAAGAGAAATGAATGAGGACTTTGTTCCTTTGTTTATAGCGAGAAGATTTCTTAGCCTTGACGTATAAGGATAGCTATAGTTATAGGCTTATGGTGTCTGCTTGAATCAAGGAGAACGATGTGATTTGGGTAGATGATAGCTTAGAGGTGTGGTATGGTGTTTGCGTATGTCTTTTTCGGTATGGCTTTTGCAGAAGGAACAATACACACAGGTGATGGTATAGGTTTGGAAAGAATGGACGGTGTACAAATACGATAATTCTAGAGATCCCGAAATACTGTATGTCATTTTGCCCGAAATCAAAACGTGCGGCTACTGGTTGAGTTATGATGAACAATCGTAGGATACTCCCACCCCCTGAATTTCGGGCTCCATAGCAAAACCCATAAAAATATTACGTATTTAATTTGTACCTGTTACCGTCGAACAAAACAGGAAATGGAAGACCGTCGGCAAAAAAGGAAATGGAGGATTGGGTTTTTGGATCCATTTTATAGTTAGTAATACAACAGTCTAAACGTGCCACTTCACTTCCTAATATGTATTGTACGTTGGTGGGTGCTTTACACGAATTCAGTTGATATCATGCCATATTTCAATCATCATATACGCTTTAGTGTGATGTTACAAGTATTAAATATCCACAACATCATATATAGAGAAGGACCCATTGCGTAAAATTCCGTTCGCTTACGGCTGCTACCGACAGAACTAACAATACCGTTATGGCAAGCAATGTGTTAGGATCCCAAAAATACAATAATATAGACTAGTTAGCCTAGATGTAGGGTGTAAAACACTCCAAATAAAAAGTAGCTTATTTTACGAATTAAAAATTGCAGTAAAATTCTGAAAATTAAATTATAACTACGTCTCAAATATCTTATCTAAATTCGAAACCAATATTTAAATATATTTAAATAACTGTTATGGCCATAAACGATTATGCTGCTGCTTTTCTGAATATTCAATTTGGACATAACTTACAATATATAATCCGAAATCTCGATTTTTCACTTCTATTAGAAAAATACTGTTTTATAGATTCCAACATTTCTTGTTTCGTAGAAATCCGACTAATAACGGATCTTGTACAGTCAGTTGAAGTTCAAAACGTTAAATTACGAACTATCGCGACATTACGGGCTCGATTATAATTATATTATAATTAATACGTTCAACTGTCGTTCAAATAATAGATTCGTTATTATAATTCAATCCTGAATTGAACTAAATCCGTTTAATTATCCAATTCACATTATACTGCAATTTAACCATTTCCAACTGTTTTGGAAATTAAATATATCACTTCACGATTTATATTTATTAAATAATCAGAATTATTTAATTTAAATTATCAAACCAATATAATAAAATAATTAATTAAATTAATTATTATATTGCTAAAATTCTGGGACGTTACATACCTTCCCCCTTAAAAGAATTTCGTCCCCGAAATTACAAAGGTAGAAAAATTGCTATGATCCCTAACATAACCGGGTAATTTTATTTTTTTACTTTTTAACTTCAATGTCACTGAATCAGTGACTTTCCATTAACATATGAATTCATTCTTATTAACGAATATTTTCAGAAATTCTGAAACTTTTCTAATGCCTTAAATTTTCGATAAATTTTTCCAGCATCTCCTTCGCACGGCACAACCGGTACTACTACAGCTTGCCTCTCTGGCATTTTCCAATCCAAAAGAAAATCAAACGGCTTGCCAAACAGACTCATAAAAATCTCATACTCGTATAAAATATAACAGTGTACCTTTTTGGTTGGGCATTCAATTTTAACTCTTCTATTTGATATTCCATCAGTATATACTGATGTATTTCCATTTGATCTCCAATCAACTTATCCTCAAACCCAATCATTCTCTTATACCCAAGCCAACTCCATTTCAACTCCGGTTCCAACTCAATCACAGATTCTTACTTAACAACCCAATTCCATTTTAGATTATCGTTAATCTAGTCCAATTTTATTTAACTCTGTTTAAGTTAAATTTCTAATTTTATTTATCCACTTTTACCTTTTCAATCTTTTTAACTTCATAACTTAAATCTCAGAATTCAAATTCCTGGGTTTTATTTCTAATCAGTTCAAAATCATATATATTTACATATAATGATGGCAATTCAAAACATTTAAACTTTTGATAACTTGTTTCCTCAAATAATTCAAAAACAAAATCTTTGGTAGTAATCCGTCACTTAGAAACTCGAAAATGAACACCGATGATTGTCGACTTCATCATCGGATTTATTTCCCAGTAACCGAAGTGAGTTCAACACTATATCCTTTTCAAAATATCTTTCAAAAATGTTTGGTAAACAATTTTAAATCAACCAAGATTTAAAATTCCCTTATATTTAATCCAAAATTTAATTACAACAACTTCCCAAGCTTTTAGAGTTTAATTCCCAATCTGTTTTAATTTCAAATTTAATTCATCTGATTTTGTACATTATACTTATACGAATTTTGGTTGATTATTTACATAACCAACTTAATTATAATCTTATTCAATTATAATAACAACCAACAAATCGAAGATCTATAATGATTCTAAGATATATACATTCTTTATATCCAAAATATATTTCGGGTAGATTTATTCCATTTACCCAGTTTTTTAAGCAATATTATGTCGAATTACTCTGTTTAAGAGTATAGAAACACCTATCGATACAGTTTGCATTATTGTATCGACAAGAATTCATAAACCCCACGACAAACCAATCAACACAATATAAAACAGTTTTTATATCAATTTACAAATACGCGCTCATATATACACACTCAAACTCAATCTATGGTATTACTAACCCCATCTCTATTGAGTTACGCCACAGAGCCAAGTTAATCACTTAACCTTCAGCTCTGATACCACTATAATGGCCGCGAGATTTTCGACCCAGAAAATCAACATAAAATTCCATGTTGACTATTCAAGTATCGAAAATACCGGGTCATTAATAGAAATAAGTTAGAGGGTAAGAAAGACAAGATAGAACCAATAGAATAGAAGAGTAAGAAGAACACAACTGAATACAATCAGAGTAAACACGAATCTCACAGCGGAATGAATAAAATATATTATATAACAAAATCTTGAAATACAAATCTGAATTCGTATATACATACCATATCAGAGTATAACTCATATACATCACCGTGGAAATAATCTCTAAATAACTAGCGGTGAAGCCTCCTGCTTCTAGCTCCTCCAAGTGAATCTGCAAAGCCTGAAACACTTGACAGCCCATACAAATTTGGGCACCCAGGAGTTTAGAGAAAACACAAACAAAATAAACTCTGGGTCAGTCATGGGACTAGTGCGAGTAAACTCCAACCATATTGTTTAACTTTGAAAATACTTTTGAAACAAAAGGAAAATAGTAGGACTAGCCCACACATAAACATGGATGGTTTTTACCTTAATATAACCCAAACATTTTTACTATCAAGTCCAGTGATATTATAATAATGTATAATTAGATAAATAGCCAAATAACAGAACGCTTGCATCTCACGTTTTACATAATACGCATAAAATAAAAAACCAGAGGGCGCTTATTGGGGATTGGATTCCAACAGACAAGGTATGGGATCACCGTCCGATCAGTGTAGTCTAGAAGGGATATACCAGTGTTCACCAAGAACGTCTTGCAACCCGGCCACACATGACCGCTCACTCATTTAGCTTGAGTGTAGCGAATATATTGTAACCCACGGTTGTTGGCCATCCCACCGTAATCCGAAGATATAGAATCGAAAAGAAGAACAAATATGAATTTAGTCTAGATCGGTGACAATACACCCTGCTTGGGTATGACCCAACTAGCCATTCTGCCCGCCCGATTTCTGTCATTTCCCGTTTGTGAGGCTAGAGGCTACGTCTATCTTTTCAGAATATCTGGCCATCATTCACTTTGAATGCCACATCGTCAAACCCATCAAATCACTAGTTGATCTTCTAAAAATATTACGGGTATAAAAGTTAAGAGAAACGGATTTCTCTACCACCAGACGTAATACCTTGGAAAGATCGTCTGGTGTGATCTGTTACGAATACTTTGTCAGACATTCATCCATACAAGTTGTCCTAGGATTGGACAAACAGAAAGCACTATTCTGGAACAGAACGACCCTTGCATTTTACTCCGTCTTCAATTATCTTCAGCATAATCTATTTCGCAACGCCTAGGCCTATAAGGAGTGGTTTTCGGATAATATATCCAACTGGTCTCTCCGCATTGACAACGATGGTCAAAACACTTCGATAGTCGGTTATTTAACTATCGAAGTAAAAACAAACATCCATTCGAAATGTACAAATAAACATCACACAATCAATGACCCTTTTTATTTAACATTTATTTTCCAGTTTCCCATATCTTCCCCGATATTTTCCCAAACCCGTTTTAGCCCTTTGCGCCCCTGGAAAACATTTCCCAGTTATCCAATAATGATTATTCATTCCATTTGTAAATATCGATTTTTAATCCAATTACATGTATATGAGATTAAAACAAGTTATAGTATCCTAGCCCAATCAAGATTAAACTATTATCATTATTAAATAATAGATTTTACCCTTTTAAACATGAATCATTTCCCCTATATTTATATGGTATTTAACTAACAGTTATTTCAGGGCCAGTGCAATAAATCAATAATAGATTATCTATCACATAATATAATGTAATAGGTGAAAAATAATAATATAATTGTTGAGGAATCCAGTTGGATTCCTCCAACCTGTTTCCTTGCATCCACAGATGTTAGTCAACATAAATAACACAATTTCGTATTAATATGGAATATTATAACTAATGGAATCAGTATTCAACCAATGTTTTAACTATATATAACGGTATATATTATTCAACCAATTTAATTGTAATTCATCCAAAACTACCATCACACAACATTCAATCAATAATAAAATATAATTATAATATTTTAAAATAGATCAGAGTTAGTGAATTTACTCAACTTTGCGGGTTAACCGTTAAATAACGATTTGCGTCAGTCGATTAAGCCAGACGTTCAATTCTGCCATAAATTCAAGCGTGCTTCAAATTGCTTCAAACCGACTTCATAGCGTCACCAGCTTCCGTACGATTCCAAAGTGACGGACCCTCCGTCAGACCATTAAATTCTCAGCCCATTCCTTCTTAATCCACTGTTTAACAGTCGTCTTCCAATAAAACCATTCTGCTGTATCTAATATGTTACCACTTCTAATAGCTTCCTTCCACGTTAAACAATCTCATGCCACTGCATCACTCCCCTTTGTGAATTCTCATTTCCTCATCAATGAAATGCCGCTCTCCAGTACATTTCTTCGTCAACTTCCGTCTCCAGTACAGTTCGCAAGCCATTTCTGGGATTAGAATCTCTGTAGAATTTGCAAACACATGCGCCATATACACATAGTCGCCCTCCCTCCTTAACGGGATAACTTTCTTCCAGTTTGAAAGCTTTTGGAGACGTTCCCATCCCTATTCAGTATTAACCGCACATGAAAAAGGCAGCTCCTCCTTTAAGTCACGTACTTGCCACCATTTACACAGCATATCCCCCTTAACCACCGCATATATATGTATGTGCTGTCTACCCTGCTAGTCCCCTTCCGCACACAAACTTTTACTGCTAGCTTCATCACCGAACTGCATCTCATCCAAGCCTCTACATTCTCATGCCCTTTTGATTTTTCCTACTGCTTTGTGCTCTTCTAACAGTACACATGCACCCAAACTTCATGCACCATTGTTTTATCTTCTCTACCCGTCCACCAGACTTTCACCAAGCTGTGTATTCCTTCATATAAATATCACACAGACTTCCCCCATGGTTCATGGTACCCGCACCTTCTTTATTCACAGTAGCACCATTCTTTTGATCGTTGCTTCCCGGCATCACAATGCCTTCTCTTCTAAGTTTAACCATCCGTACCATTGTGGATCCTTTAAACTTCTCCTTCTAGCGTGCCTCACGTCTGCAATAGTTGCACCCATAATCATAACGAAATTTAATCCGCAACTATTTATATGCCAAACAATGCTGAGGAATCGTCATCACCGAAATTTGCTACTACATCCTCCACTTTGAGTTCCCTCACAATGATATACAGCGCAAATCTACTTTTCTTCACAAAATAATCCCACTTCTCAAAACCGAACCCTCAACACTACCATTCCCGCTCTCCAATACTCGAGCTTCTCGCTGAACACGACGCTGCTTGACTTTAGATTGGTCTGCACCTACCACAGCGTTTTTCCTGTACTGCGACAATCATCATCAGCGAGACCGTCAACGCGGCCCTCTCCTCCCGCGAGTTTCTCCTTCCACCATACCACACCACGCTCGCAGCTACTACAATACTCCCAAATCTCAACAATACTAACAGGAACTTGTACAACCACTTCCCTGATCCAAGAATTTAAAAGCGCACCTTCCCTCTCAGCTTTCCACCCACTGCCATACAATACTAACTCACATAATAATAAACCAACCTTAACACGTCCAAGCCTCCATCGCATGCTCTTGTTCAACCCACGCATAGTACATTTAAAACCATTTTTGTGTGCTTCCATTTCTTCTTACATCACCACTCACCACGCAAAAGTCTTGCGGAAGCTGACTTCACTGCTCCAAGCGTATCTCCTTCTTTCCAGAGATCTGAATCCTTCCCTCACGTGTTGTTTGTTTTAACACCGTCGAAGTCGATGTAGTACACCCAGTTTGGAGTATATATATTCTTGCGGTTTGATCTATATAAAAATTTGGATTTTTATTTTGAGTATTTAGTTTGGAAAGATTTTAATTCGGCCATTTGTAATATGCTGAAGAAGAGAAATGAATGAGGACTTTGTTCCTTTGTTTATAGCGGGAAGATTTCTTAGCCTTAACGTATAAGGATAGCTATAGTTATAGGCTTATGGGTCTGCTTGAATCAAGGAGAACGATGTGATTTGTGTAGATGATAGCTTAGAGGTGTGGTATGGTGTTTGCGTATGTCTTTTTCGGTATGGCTTTTGCAGAAGGAACAGTACACACAGGTGATGGTATAGGTTTGAATATAATGGACGGTGTACAAATACGATAATTCCAGAGATCCCGAAATACTGTACGTCATTTTTCCTGAAATCAAAACGTGAGGCTACTGGTTGAGTTATGATGAACAATCGTAATTTCGGGCTCCATAGCAAAACCCGTAAAAATATTACATATTTAATTTGTACCTGCTACCGTCGAACAAAACAGGAAATGGAAGACCTTCGGAAAAAAAGGAAATGGAGGATTGGGTTTTTGGATCCATTTTATAGTTAGTAATACAACAGTCTAAACGTGCCACTTCACTTCCTAATATGTATTGTACGTTGGTGGGTGCTTTACACGAATTCAGTTGATATCATGCCATATTTCAATCATCATATACGCTTTAGTGTGATGTTACAAGTATTAAATATCCACAACATCATATATAGAGAAGGATCCATTGCGTAAAATTCCGTTCGCTTACGGCTGCTACCGACAGAACTAACAATACCGTTGTGGCAAGCAATGTGTTAGGATCCCAAAAATACAATAATATAGACTAGTTAGCCTAGATGTAGGTTGTAAAACACTCCAAAAAAAAGTAGCTTATTTTACGAATTAAAAATTACAGTAAAATTCTGAAAATTAAATTATAACTACGTCTCAAATATCTTGTCTAAATTCGAAACCAATATTTAAATATATTTAAATAACTGTTATGGCCATAAACGATTATGCTGCTGCTTTTCTGAATATTCAATTTGGACATAACTTACAATATATAATCCGAAATCTCGATTTTTCACTTCCATTAGAAAAATACTGTTTTATAGTTTCCAACATTTCTTGTTTCGTAGAAATCCGACTAATAACGGATCTTGTACAGTCAGTTGAAGTTCAAAACGTTAAATTACGAACTACCGCGACATTACGGGCTCGATTATAATTATATTATAATTAATACGTTCAACTGTCGTTCAAATAATAGATTATTATAATTCAATCCTGAATTGAACTAAATCCGTTTAATTATCCAATTCACATTATACTGCAATTTAACCATTTCCGACTGTTTTGGAAATTAAATATATCACTTCACGATTTATATTTATTAAATAATCAGAATTATTTAATTTAAATTATCAAACCAATATAATAAAATAATTAATTAAATTAATTATTATATTGCTTAAATTCTGGGATGTTACATACCTTCCCCCTTAAAAGAATTTCGTCCCCGAAATTACAAAGGTAGAAAAATTGCTATGATCCCTAACATAACCGGGTAATTTTTTTTTTTACTTTTTAACTTCAATGTCACTGAATCGGTCACTTTCCATTAACATATGAATTCATTCTTATTAACGAATATTTTCAGAAATTCTGAAACTTTTCTAATGCCTTAAATTTTCGATAAATTTTTCCAGCATCTCCTTCCCACGGCTCAACCGGTACTACTACAACTTGCCTCTCTGGCATTTTCCAATCCAAAAGAAAATCAAACGGCTTGCCAAACAGACTCATAAAAATCTCATACTCGTATAAAATATAACTATGTACCTTTTTGGTTGGGCAACCAATTTTAACTCTTCTATTTGATATTCCATCAGTATATACTGAGGTATTTCCATTTGATCTCCAATCAACTTATCCTCAAACCCAATCATTCTCTTATACCCAAGCCAACTCCATTTCAACTCCGGTTCCAACTCAATCCCAGATTCTTACTTAATAACCCAATTCCATTTTAGATTATCGTTAATATAGTCCAATTTTATTTAACTCTGTTTAAGTTAAATTTCTAATTTTATTTATCCACTTTTACCTTTTCAATCTTTTTAACTTCATAACTTAAATCTCAGAATTCAAATTCCTGGGTTTTATTTCTAATCAGTTCGAAATCATATATATTTACATATAATGATGACAATTCAAAACATTTAAACTTTTGATAACTTGTTTCCTCAAATAATTCAAAAACAAAATCTTTGGTAGTAATCCGTCACTTAGAAACTCGAAAATGAACACCGATGATTGTCGACTTCATCATCGGATTTATTTCCCAGTAACCAAAGTGAGTTCAACACTATATCCTTTTCAAAATATCTTTCAAAAATGTTTGGTAAACAATTTCAAATCAACCAGGATTTAAAATTCCCTTATATTTAATCCAAATTTTAATTACAACAACTTCCCAAGCTTTTAGAGTTTAATTCCCAATCTGTTTTAATTTCAAATTTAATTCATCTGATTTTGTACATTATACTTATACGAATTTTGGTTGATTATTTACATAACCAACTTAACTATAATCTTATTCAATTATAATAACAACCAACAAATCGAAGATCTATAATGATTCTAAGATATATACTTTCTTTATATCCAAAATATATTTCGGGTAGATTTATTCCATTTACCCAGTTTTTTAAGCAATATTATGCCGAATTACTCTGTTTAAGAGTATAGAAACACCTATCGATACAGTTTGCATTATTGTATCGACCAGAATTCATAAACCCCACGACAAACCAATCAACACAATATAAAACAGTTTTTATATCAATTTACAAATACGCGCTCATATATACACACTCAAACTCAATCTATGGTATTACTAACCCCATCTCTATTGAGTTACGCCACAGAGCCAAGTTAATCACTTAACCTTCAGCTCTGATACCACTATAATGGCCGCGAGATTTTCGACCCAGAAAATCAACATAAAATTCCATGTTGACTATTCAAGTATCGAAAATACCGGGTCATTAATAGAAAGAAGATAGAGAGTAAGAAAGATAAGATAGAACCAATAGAATAGAAGAGTAAGAAGAACACAACTGAACAGAATCAGAGTAAACACGAATCTCGCAGCGGAATGAATAAAATATATTATATAACAAAATCTTGAAATACAAATCTGAAATCGTATATACATACCATATCAGAGTATAACTCATATACATCACAGCGGAAATAATCTCTAAATAACTAGCGGTGAAGCCTCCTGCTTCTGGCTCCTCCAAGTGAATCTGCAAAGCCTGAAACACTTGACTGCCCGTACAAATTTGGGCACCGAAGAGTTTAGAGAAAACACAAACAAAATAAACTCTGGGTCAGTCATGGGACTAGTGTGAGTAAACTCCAACCATATTGTTTAACTTTGAAAATACTTTTGAAATAAAAGGAAAATAGTAGGACTAGCCCACACATAAACATGGATGGTTTTTACCTTACTATAACCCAAACATTTTTACTATCAAGTGCAGTGATATTATAATAATGTCTAATTAGATAAATAGCCAAATAGCAGAACGCTTGCATCTCACATTTTACATAATACGCATAAAATCAAAAACCAGAGGGCGCTTATTGGGGATTGGATTCCAACAGACAAGGTATGGGATCACCTTCCGATCAATGTAGTCTAGAAGGGATATACCAGGGTTCAACAAGAACGTCTTGCAACCCGGCCACACATGACCGCCCACTCATTTAGCTTGAGTGTAGCGAATATATTGTAACCCATGGTTGTTGGCCATCCCACCGTAATCCGAAGATATAGAATCGAAAAGAAGAACAAATATGAATTTAGTCTAGATCGGTGACAATACACCCTGCTTGGGTATGACCCAACTAGCCATTCTGCCCGCCCGATTTCTGTCATTTCCCGTTTGTGAGGCTAGAGGCTACGTCTATCTTTTCAGAATATCTGGCCATCATTCACTTTGAATGCCACATCGTCAAACCCGTCAAATCACTAGTTGATCTTCTAAAAATATTACGGGTATAAAAGTTAAGAGAAACAGATTTCTCTGCCACCAGACGTAATACCTTGGAAAGATCGTCTGGTGTGATCTGTTACGAATACTCTGTCAGACATTCATCCATACAAGTTGTCCTGGGATTGGACAAACAGAAAGCACTATTCTGGAACAGAACGACCCTTGCATTTTACTCCGTCTTCAATTATCTTCAGCATAATCTATTTCGCAACGCCTAGGCCTATAAGGAGTGGTTTTCGGATAATATATCCAACCGGTCTCTCCGCATTGACAATGATGGTCAAAACACTTCGATAGTCGGTTATTTAACTATCGAAGTAAAAACAAACATCCATTCGAAATGTACAACTAAACATCACACAATCACTGACCCTTTTTATTTAACATTTATTTTCCAGTTTCCCATATCTTCCCCGATATTTTCCCAAACCCGTTTTAGCCCTTCGCGCCCCTGGAAAACATTTCCCAGTTATCCAATAATGATTATTCATTCCATTTGTAAATATCGATTTTTAATCCAATTACATGTATATGAGATTAAAACAAGTTATAGTATCCTAGCCCAATCAAGATTAAACTATTATCATCATTAAATAATAGATTTTACCCTTTTAAACTCGAATCATTTCCCTTATATTTATACGGTATTTAACTAACAGTTATTTCAGGGCCAGTGTAATAAATCAATAACAGATTATCTATCACATAATATAATGCAATAGGTGAAAAATAATAATATAATTGTTGAGGAATCCAGTTGGATTCCTCCAACCTGTTTTCCTGCATACACAGATGTTAGTCAACATAAATAACACAATTTCGTATTAATATGGAATATTATAACTAATGGAATCAGTATTCAACCAATGTTTTAACTATATATAACGGTATATATTATTCAACCAATTTAATTGTAATTCATCCAAAACTACCATCACACTCAGAGTTAGTGAATTTACTCACCTTGGCGCGTTAACCGTTAAATAACGATTTGCGTCAGTCGATTAAGCCAGGCGTTCAATTCTGCCACAAATTCAAACGTGCTTCAAATTCCTTCAAACCGACTTCATAGCGTCGCCAGCTTCCGTGCGATTCCAAAGTGACGGACCCTCTGTCAGACCATTAAATTCTCAGCCCATTCCTTCTTAACCCACTGTTTAACAGTCGTCTTCCAATAAAACCATTCCACTGTATCTAATATGTTACCACTTCTAATAGCTTCCTTCCACGTTAAACAATCTCATGCCACTGCATCACTCCCCTTTGTGAATTCTCATTTCCTCATCAATGAAATGCCGCTCTCCAGTACATTTCTTCTTCCTTGTTTCAACTTCCGTCTCCAGTACAGTTCGCAAGCCATTTCTGCGATATGAATCTCTGCAGAATTTGCAAACACATGCGCCATATACACATAGTCGCCCTCCCTCCTTAACGTGATAACTTTCTTCCAGTTCGAAAGCTTTTGGACATATATACACCCAACATTCCTTAACGTTGTGGTAAGTGCAGCAAAAAATTTCGCAAAAATTTTCAGAATTCAGTTGCTGGCCCTACCTGAAATCAACTAAAATGACCTATCTGATCTCATTCCTGCCAACAACGACTACAAGTCTCACTGTTTTGCTTGACTTGCAATGTTGAATCATAGGCTGACATATATACAGTAGGATTGAAAAGATTTTTATGGTGTGGGACAAAATTCTGAAAATTTTTGCCCTACTTGGGAACAAATGCTAGATCCGCCACTGTATATATATATGTATGTAGTGTCTACCCTGCTAGTTCCAATCGGCACACATCCTTTTGCTGCCAGCTTCATCACCGAACTGCATCTCATCCAAGCCTCTACATTCTCATGCCCTTTTGAATTTTTCTACTGCTTTGTGCTCTACTAACAGTGCACATGCACCCAAAATTCATGCACCACTGTTTTATCTTCCCTACCCGTCCACCAGACTTTCACCAAGCTGTGTATTCCTTCATATAAATATCACACAGACTTCCCCCATGGTTCATTGTACCCGCACCTTCTTTATTCACAGTAGCACCATTCTTTTGATCGTTGCTTCCAGGCATCATAACGCCTTCTCTTCTAAGTTTAACCATCCGTACCATTGTGGATCCTTTAAACTTCTCCATCTTGCGTGCCTCATGTCTGCAATAGTTGCACCCATAATCATAACGAAATTTCATCCGCGACTGTTTATATGCAAAACAATGCCGAGGAATCGTCATCACTGAAACTTGTGACTACATCCTCCACTTTCAGTTCCCTCACAATGATATACAACGCAAATATCCTTTTCTTCACAAAATAATCCCACTTCTCAAAACTGAACCCTCAACAAAACCATTCCCGCTCTCCGAGACTCGAGCTTCTCGCTGAACACGGCGCTGCCTGACTTCAAATTGGTCTGCACCTACCACAACGTTTTTCCTGTACCGCGACAATCATCATCTGCGAGACCGTCAACGCAGCCCTTTCCTCCCACGAGTTTCTCCTTCCACCATACCACACCACGCTCGCAGCTACTACAATACTCCCAAATCTCAACAATACTAACAGGAACTTGGACAACCACTTCCCTGATCCAAGAATTTAAAAGCGCATCCTCCCTCTCAGCTTTCCACCCACTGCCATACCATACTAACTCACATAATAAAACACCAACCTTAACACGTCCAAGCCTCCATCGCATGCTCTTGTTCAACCCACGCACAGTACATTTAAAACCATTTTCGTGTACTTCCATTTCTTCTTACATCACCACTCACCATGCAAAAGTCTTGCGGAAGCTGACTTCACTGCTCCAAGCGTATCTCCTTCTTTCCAGAGATCCGAATCCTTCCCTCACGTGTTGTTTGTTTTAACACCGTCGAAGTCGATGCAGTACACCTAGTTTGGACTATATATATTCTTACTGTTTGATCTATATAAAAATTTGGATTTTTATTTTGAATATTTAGTTTGGAAAGATTTTAATTCAGCCATTTGTAAGAGCATCCCCAACGGGGCGAGTCATTGGAGGTCAAATCATGCTCGGTTGACCCCCAACTCACCCCAATAGAGAATAAGGATCACCGAGATTTTTCATAAAAAAAATACTTACATTTCTTAGCCGATTTTCTAAAAGTCGGCTAAGAAATGTCCAATTTTTTTGGGTCCTAGCTCTAGGCTGAGACCCAAAAAAAATTAAAAAAAAAAATTATAGCCGGCTTATTTAAAGCCGGCTATGCTTAGCCGGCTTTAAATAAGCCGGCTAAGCCCGGTTGTTTCGACAACCATTTGGTTGCTTCAACAACACTCAGTGTTGTTGAAGCAACACTGATAAGGGGTTTGACCCTCATGTTGGGGGTCGGTTGAAGAGCAACTGACCCCGCGTTGGGTTTGCTCTAATATGCTGAAGAAGAGAAATGAATGAGGACTTTGTTCCTTTGTTTATAGCGGGAAGATTGCTTAGCCTTGACGTATAAGCATAGCTAGTTATAGGCTTATGGTGTTTGCTTGAATCAAGGAGAACGATGTGATTTGGGTAGATGATAGCTTAGAGGTGTGGTATGGTGTTTGCGTATGTCTTTTTCAGTATGGCTTGTGCAGAAGGAACAATACACTCAGGTGATGGTATTGGTTTGAATATAATGGACGGTGTACAAATATTACATATTTAATTTGTACCTGCTACCGTCGAACAAAACAGGAAATGGAAGACCGTCGGCAAAACAGGAAATGGAGGATTGGGTTTTTGGATCTAGTTTATAGTTAGTAATACAACAGTCTAAACGTTCCACTTCACTTCTTAATATGTATTGTACGTTGGTGGGTGCTTTACACGAATTCAGTTGATATCATGCCATATTTCAACCATCATATACGCTTTAGTGTGAAGTTACAAGTATTAAATATCCACAACATCATATATAGAGAAGGACCCATTGCGCAAAATTTCGTTCGCTTATGGCTGCTACCGACAGAACTAACAATACCGTTGTGGCAAGCAATGTGTTAGGATCCCAAACATACAATAATATAGACTAGTTAGCCTATCTTGTGAAACCTCAAAATGCTGATGTAGGGTGTAAAACACTCCAAATAAAAAGTAGTTTATTTTATGAATTAAAAATTACTGTAAAATTCTAAAAATTAAATTATAACTATGTCTCAAATATCTTGTCCAAATTCGAAACCAATATTTAAATATATTTAAATAACTGTTATGGCCATAAACGATTATGCCGCTGCTTGTCTGAATATTCAATTTGGGCATAACTTACAATATATAATCCGAAATCTTGATTTTTCACTTCCATTAGAAAAATACTGTTTTATAGATTCCGATGAATGAATGCCATTATTGCTAATTGTATTTGCATGCTATACTTCAGTGAATGACAATTACGGTATTACATAATACCAATAGGAGACGTTCTATACTTCTATGTAAAAGATAGTTTTGGATGAGGTGATTTATTGTAACAACCCAGAAAATCTGAACCAATTTAAAATTTTTATTTTGAATAATTTTGTTAGATATTGAGTCGGAATTTAAAATTTTCATTTTTAAATATAAATAAAGCCCTTGAAAATAGTGATTTTGCAAACGACCTCTGTTTTCGACGAAACCACTTTTGTTGGATCCAGGATGTCATTTATTGCTAAGTTTAAATTTCCATAATTTTTTAGAATCAATATGCGAGCGTGGCAAAGGAAAATGTGTTTGGTTGATTTTAGTCAAATTGGATCGACTAGAAAATGGCCATTTTTCAAATGGTCTCAGAATTCGACGAAACCAGTTTTGTTGGGACCATATCGTCCCAACATAGCCAGATACAATTTTTCTGTAATTTTTAGAATCAGTATGTGGCCCCGGCAAATTAAAATGTACGTTCAAATCAAATATTGAATGTTTTATATTTTAATTTGAATAAAAACTGACTGAAACAGTCGAATGGGCTTACGAACATATCCCATTGTGTTCAGAATGAGGGTATTTAGCTAGTGGCGACAGTTGTTGGGTTTGAAATGGTGTTTGTATGAACGGATGGGTATTTTTACAAATTAAAGAATTAAATAAATATAAAAATAGAAGGGGCCAATCAGAATTCATTGCCCATCTTCTCTATCCCCGATCCTCTGAATCGCGCACGGCGGAAATAGGTTGATCCCTTCTCTCCTCTTTTTCTTCTAATCTGCTCAATAAAATCAAGGGCTTCAGTTAAAGTTTTTGTAGTACTCTCCGAGATCTTCAAATCCATACCATCTCGAGAATTTATCGCTCAGTATTTTGGGAGAAACACCACGTCGAAGTCGCCGACTTCAACTCGCCGCTGCCACCAAAGGGACCACCGAAGTGGACCCCACCCCCTGCGCACGTGCGCCCTCCATCCCTCTACGCCGCTGCGAAGTCCGATCGTCCAACCCCTTCACGGATTCGACGAAAAATACAAACCTGGTTTGGAACCAAATTCAGAGAGGTATGGGTTTTATTTATTTTAACTGTTTTTGACAAATAAAAGCGTTGCAAACTTATAAAAATCATATCTTTTTCCTATGTGGTCGAAATTCAGTGAAACAAGGGACAGTGGACCCGTGAGGACGTTCTTTACATTTTAGAAGAGATCGGAGATTTTTTGGAGCTTCCTACAATTTTTGGAGGAGTGGAACCCAATGTGCGATTTCTAAATTATAAATGATAAGGAATGACGATGTATAAATTATATAATCGATGTATGAGTTATATAAGCGTTGTATACCTCATGTATAAGTTGTATATGCGATGTATAAGTTATATATACGTTGTAAAAATCAAATGTGCGTTGAATGGAATTGAAATGAAATCGAAATATATTTATATACGTATATATATGTATATATACACACACTCCCCTCGTCCACAGACCATGGACGATATATATTGGTTGTGATTGTCTGGATTTTGGTTGATGTGAAATTTGGTTGATAAATGCGAATGGTTGATATGAATGATTGTGGTTAAAACCCAATAGGATTAGTTTATGGGAAAATTCGTCTGCGTACGAACTAGATATTGAAATCCCCCTTGTCAAAAGCTGCGAGGCTTTAAGGTAGAGCGAGGAGCCGTACATCGGGACGGTGCCGGTTTTAACTACCCTGCCGTTATGCTGCCGAAATTTACTGAAATATTCCTGTGTTTGATTTATATTCATGTATTGGAAAAATATTCATATGACGAATAAATTTTTCGAAAGATAAAAATCACATTTTTATCATCTATATGAAGCATAAAAAATAATCGTATTTGAAATAAATTGTTTTAACAATAAAAATCATATTTTTATAATATATGTGAATCGCTAAAAATCTTCATTTTTGAATTAAATTATTTTAACAATAAAAATCACATTTTATCATTTATATGAAGTATATAAAATAATCGTGTTTGAAATAAATTGTTTTAACAACAAAAATCACATTTTTATTATATATATGAAGTATTAAAAATAGTCATGTGTTGAAATAGATATTTGTTGGATAGAAATATTATTTTTATCACATATATGAAATGAAATGGTTTGGAAATCGAAGAATGGATTATATTTATATATATATATAATTAAAATAAATCGAAAAACGAAGCTGTAGTTCATATTTTGGAACCGTGATTTCAAATGATTATTGCGGGAGATCCGACCGTCGGATTTTCCCGAAACCGAAACCGTTGGGTTCGCTTTGGAAATATCTTTCCAATGATACCAACTTTGCAAAGATCCAACGGTTAGATTATGTGAAATGTTTAATTCAAATTTGAATAAAAATAGCGCCAGAAGTGATTATATATATATATATAATTAAAATAAAACGAGTAACGACGCTGCAATTTGTATTTTGAAATCGTAACTTTAAACGATTGTACCGGGAGATCTGACCATCATAGTTTCCCAAAACTAGAACCGTTGGGTCCGCCTTGAAAAGATCTTTCTAACGATATAAAATTTGTAAAGATCCAACGGTTAGATTTTCAGATATGTGTAAATCAAATCTGAAGAAAAACAGCGTCATGGCCGCGTTATGGCCTGAAGCGTCGTTTAATCAAATTCGCTATTTTTAAATAAATAAAAATAGTGATAAATTGTTATAAAATATTATAAACGATATGGAATGGAAATAAACCGAATTTACTAGGTTTATTGGATATTCGATGGTTGAATGTGTTTGACACGAAAATTATATTAAAGAACTGAATTATAGATGTCAAATAATTTAACCATGAAAAAGAATATATTTAAAATTCTAAATATACGTGAATTATTTGAAAAGGCCGAGTTAATTCTCATTTCAAATAATTGGTCGACGATTAGAAGTCGAAGATATGAAGACGGTGCAAGATCGATGATCTTCACGTCGAATGGATGGCTACTGATGCCTTTGATAGGAGTTGCTGCCTTGAAAGGGTTACAGTGGTGGCTGTCCGGACGTACTTGTTGATCGTTCGGATGTGCGAGGGCCTCTCTCCTGTATTGGACATACGGGAGAGGAATAAGGTGCCTCCGGTTTCGTTCAGACCCAGAATGGACTTGTAAATGGATGTGTGTCCGACGTTGTAGATTGACAACATGGAATGCAGAGATGCAGTGATCAAAGCTTTTGTTGAAAAGCAGAGCCATGTGTTTGTTGATCAAAGCATAGCTTTGATATAGCTAGCTTTGTGTATAGCGTTGATTCGCGAGCCTCACACCCCGGTATGAACCAGAAACGGGAGAGGATTTCAGGGAGGACATGCGTTTCCTTCTAGCTAGGTCTGTTGTAAGTGCTTTTACACGCCCTGACAAGTTTGACTCATGTGGTTGTTGGAATGCGAGGCGCCTCGGTTATATTGGTCGATCCGGGACCGATGGTTTGGTCGGTATATGACCAGTTTACACCCCATAGGGCGGGGAAACGCAGTGTTCAGGCATTTTAATCCACTCCGTGTGGACCGGCCCTGAGGATCCAAGGGCTCACCTGTGTCTGGGTCCTGAGGCTCCGGCTAGAGAGTCTCGAAGCGGTAAGAACTATCTTTTGCCTTGGTTCATGACGGAAATCCAATTTCCAAATACGACATCATACGGTTTTGATTGTAAACTTATATTGGCGACATAGTGGTATGGGGCACTTATGCCGTCTATGATTGATACTTATGATTGAAATTGTCTTTGAAACATTTATACACTAGTAATAATATCAAATGACTTTGTTTTATACGTATCAAACATATTTTGGTCAATATAAGGTAAAACTCTATCCTCCGGTTTGCGTTGCATTGTGTGATGGGACTTGAGTCTTATATCGGCTTCATTTTCTAAAAATCATTGCGTTATTTGAATACTTTACTTTATTCATGTACTAGCAACCACTGGAGTAAACCCGTTCCGCGTTAGCGGCGTGGTCCTATGATTTGCCTTGTTATGATTGTTTAACCAGTTAAGTAGATTTCTCATACCAGTCCCGTGACTGACTCGTAGTTTGTTTCACGTGCAAACTCGGGTGCCCTTATTTCCACACGGGCAGCCTTGTATTCAGGTTTTAGCAGACTCATTCTGGATAGCTATGGAGCTGGATATGGACTTATCATTTCTATTTACTGTTTCAGACTCTATTATGTATATTATGTTTGATTCCGCTGCAGACATTTTATATTACTCTGAAATTGTATTCTGTACTAAGTGAGATCCTGTTATACTGTGTAACTCTTATGTTGACTATATTATTTTCGCTGTAATATGATGTACATTATTTGGTGTATTTCTATATTTTTGTTCTGCTGTCATTTGTTTATGTGTAATATTCCAAAGATTACCCTTGCCACCATGGAACGGGGGTTTGGGGTCATCACACGTATATTTAGAAATATAAATTTATATCAAACAGGCTAAAGGCTTAAAAATAAACTCACAGCTAGAAGTGTCTGGACATAAAGCTCATAAGGCATGCAGTTCGGTTCTTTCCATCCTTCCACAGGCTGCACATATAAAAGTAATTCCTCAAGTAGAACTAAAGTGAACCAAATACTGACACTAGCAAACTTCCACTCGATTATTTTTGCTTGTGCAGCTGATTATTTGAAGTTTGACAGCATCTAAATGAAAAAAGAACTTACTGCGAGGCGGTCTCGCCAAAATTCTGGTAATGACTTCCTCTGCGAATTTAAAAAAGAACATATATTCGAAAACTTAGTTATCTTTAACCATACGCTAAGGTCACTCCAAAAAAGAACTAGTTCGGAGCATTCTCTGCTGATGTGACATAAACCAGCAAAAAAATCGAGGTGGTTTAGAAATATGCTTATGAGATGGGACGATTGTGTATTTTGTAACTTAAAAGGGAACTTTACAGAAGTTCCTTTTATTTATACATATTGAAGTTCCAGTGCAACATAAATATTATTGATGTGTTCTTCTCAAAGTGAAATGTATTCATGTTTTGAATTGTATTATGTTACCACATTATGAATACTTAATATGTGTTATGTACAGAGTGTGACGGCCCGCCCCGCACCAGCCGACATTTCCTTCGAAAGTGCGCTGTATACATGCCCGACTAGCCCAGAACGGTCGCCAAAGAAAGGAAAGAAGAGAATGAACTAATCAAGAACCTGTAGAATGTCTCACAACCCATGGGATAAAATATAATAACAACATACTTGACATAAAACAGGCGAGACAGTGCATAAGCTGAAAAACTAGAACTGCACATCATAATAGCGGAAATCCAAATACAGCTTATGTTCCACATTACTGTTATTACAACTTTTCAAGCTATCTCTAAAGCAAAGCAAAGGAAAAAGGTACACTATAATACCCAAAGTAGTGACCCGGGAGCGACACAGGGAGAATATCTATATATATCATACGTGGAAGCCTCCTGCTCGTCTCCGGTATAGCTACTCGTGCTTCACTAGCTAACATGTCTCTAGTCTGCTCGTGAGAGCACCCAGAGTGATAAGAAGAGAAAAAAAACTATAGGTCAAAAAAAAGTCTGGTATGAGCGATAAGCAGCAAAATAGAACAATAACAGGTATATTAAACCATACCTGAACCTGGACCTGCAATCAAAGAGTTAGCACTACATACTGTACAATAGTCTAAGGTGCCACTAACATATGGTGTAAAGAATACGGGGGTGGGGGTGTGCATGTCATAGTGATGGCAAACAAATCAAGCATAGCAACCATCCTCACATCTCTCACTCAGTGCGTAAAGCATACGATATCCGCCACTTTGATCACTAGACCCATCTACGTAATGACGGAGTTCGACTTGTACGACTACTGCTACCACCAAGCTTACCCCACAGAGTCATGACTAAATCTTTACAAATGACCCCGCTTCATTGGTCTATAGCCCATTAGTCGTACCTAGACCACTGTGGTCCTGAATCCGTTCACGTGCCCCCCTACACATAGTGATCCAAAGTCATAGACATCGACAACCCCTTAGCACACGTCCCGCAGCAAAGCCTAACTCATGAAGTCGACTCGTTGGTTCCCATCTGGATCCTGAGTACAAGCTTCCCATTTGGAATACCTTTGCGTCTCGGGCTTTGGTCTTCTCCGGATCGGTTCGGTTCTTCAATTTACCTTGCCTCAGATCGTACTCCCGGTTCGGTTCGTGGTCCACACCTCAAGTACAAGCTCTTTGGCTCGGCTCGTGGCCTTCATCACCTCGGATCGGGTCGAGTTCCTCAAGCTCCTCCATGGTGCATCGGTTCGGGTCGGGCGGTTCGGAGGTGACTACACGGGTCGGGTCGGAGTGGCACACGAGAGGCGGATCGGGTCGGAGGCTTATGGTGTGAGCGGTTCGGTTCAGATAGGGTACTCTGATTTGGGATCCTCTTTGGCCATCAGTTCACGAGCTTCTAGACAGTTCGGATCGTGGGTATCATCTGCGAGCGGGTCGGTTCGTGTTCCCATCCGATCTGATCCGGTTCGGGTACTTTCCTGCACTTTTTCTGCAACTTCCAGCGACTGTTTATACGCCACTCGATGGCGTTTTCGACCACTCTAACTATTTTAGACAATCACAAAACATACTATACAGTCATTGCAACAAATAGAAGTGACCACAAACACCAAAACAACAACCTGATAGGTTAAAATGGATCAAACATAGCCAAAACCCCATATTTCCCCTAATCATGTTCAAGTATAATTAATGATAGGATTAGCAAAACTTAACCAAATTAACCCAAGTTTCTAACAGAGGTCTAAAACATCATTTCGAATTTTATAAATATTTTTCCAGAATTTATTAATGTATAAATTCGCTAATCAACACTAATTACCCTTAATTAACCCTAATTAGTGAGAAACCTTGCAAATCACTCACCTTTGCCACAAATAAACTTTAGATCTGAAATGATTCTCTATTTGGGCGCAAATACCAAGGCAATACAACAATCATAATACTGATTTGGTGAAGATCTTCCTTGATTTGATGTTGCTAAGCCTAATCTTCAATTAAAAAGTGGTTTAGAGGTGTTTTAGATGTTGGAGGCCATTACTAGGGTTCCAAGAATGAAAGTGGCAGCTGAAAGAAAAGTTTTCTAACCCTAATCAGCCCCTATATACCCATAATCCCGAAATCCCCCATTGGGCCTAGCTGTTAATTACCCAATTAAGCCCAGTTAAGCAGTTTTTCACCTTATAAACCATGATTCAGTCATATCTCCCAAACGGTGAGCCCGTTTGGCTAATGTGACCACTCTACGGAATTGTAAACCATCATCCGAATCCAATGGAAGTGGTTTCAGGTCAAAATTCCTTTCTAGTCAAAAGGTATGGCCGAAACAAGATTAGCACAAGATCAGCTAGGGGCAAAACGGTCATTTAAAAATCGGGAAAAATCATGAATATGGGAAATGACCCAAATAGTCGTCTCCCAAAGTTACATGACCATACAACTTCGTATGTGAAAGAAATAAATGTTCTACGATCCTTTGATGCATAGAATGCAGGTCGTTACACTCTCCCCCCCTCAAGAAATTTCGTTCCCGAAATTCCTTAACCCAAAACATACAAAGGATCCCGCACGCCTGCCAATCATATACAACAATCAAACATGCAAAACAAATAAAACAAACCTATCCTAGCATGCAGAAAGACTAAATCGAAACTGAAATCTTACCAGGCGAAGAGTTCTGGATACGTCTTCCTAATGCTCTCCTCTGTCTCCCAAATACAGTCATTTTCATTCTCGCCCTACTGAACTTTGACTAATTTCAACGCCTTCCTTGGAAGTTGCTTCGTATCGTTCCCAACAATACTCATAGGCCTGCGGTTCCCAACCGCCTCGGGTTCAACTTCGATATCATCCAACTTATCTGGTGAAATAGTCACATCTGGCTCGTGTACGAACTTCCTTAACTGGGAAACATGAAACACGTTGTGAACTCCTGCCATCTTGTCTGCTAATTCAAGTTTATATGCCAGATTCCCAATTTGCTCAAGAACTGGGAATGAACCAACAAATCTTGGTGCTAACTTGCCTCTCCTGCCAAATCGTATCACGCTCTTCAACGGAGAAGTCTTGACAAACACCAAGTCGCCAATAGAGAACTTTAATTCTCTTCTCCTCTTATCAGCATAACTCTTCTGCCTATCTTGGGCAGCCTTCATTCGCTATTGGATAACTTTAATCTTAGCTGAAGTTTCTCTTATCACATCTGGTCCAAGCACAAACTTCTCACCAGTTTCTAACTAACATGACGGTGAGTTGCACGGTCTTCCGTACAAAGCTTCAAACGGAGCCATACCGATACTGGATTGATAACTATTATTATAGGCAAACTCTATTAGATATAAATGGTCATCCCATGATCCACCAAAATCCAATATGCAAGCTCTCAAGAGGTCTTCTAACACTCGATTCACCCTCTCTGTTTGACCGTCGGTTTGAGGATGATACGAGGTACTGAGATATAATTCTGATCCTAATGCCTCTTGTAAGCTCTTCCAAAATCCACTAGTGAACAACGGATCTCGGTCACTCATAATTCCTTTGGGTATTCCATGAAATCTCACTACCCACTTCACATATAGTTCAACTAACTTATTTGCCGTCCTGTTTGACTTGACGAGTATAAACCTTGCACTCTTAGTCAATCGGTCCACAATCACCCAAATGCTATCATAGCCCGATCTAGTCCTTGGTAACCCATCAATGAAATCCATCGAGACTTGTTCCCATTTCCATTCTGGAATTTGTAATGGTTGTAACAAACCACTAGGCTTCTTTTGCTCTGCTTTAACCAGCTGGCAATTCATGCACTTGGATATAAACTTCCCAACGTCTCTTTTCATCCCTTCCCAGTAGTAGGTCTGTTTCATATCTCGATACATCTTGTTACCACCGGGATGTATAGTCAGTTTTGAGTGATGACATTCTCTAAGCACTTCATCTCTCAATCCATTGACATTGGGCACAACAAGTCTTCCATTCTTTCTAAGCCATCCATCTCGATCAAGCCCATACTTGTTCATCTCTTCGTCGATTCCCATCTCTAACTTTGAGATGATTTCCAATAGGTTAGGATCGTCTCTCTGACTGGAACCAATCCGCTCAATCAAAGTGGGTCTGATCGTCAAACTTGCTAAAATTTCTGGATCCAATTCGCACTTTGGTCTGAAATCATACCCCGCGATGTACTCCGGTTGCTTCCATTCTAAAAACATATCCCCTAAACTGGCATGTCTTCTACTCAATGCATTAGCAACCGCATTGCCCTTTCCTGGTGTATATGCGATGTCGAAATCATAGGAAACCAAGAATTCTAACCATCTTTGCTGTCGGAGATTTAGATCCTTTTGGGAGAAGAGATACTTTAACGATTTATGATCGGTAAACATCTCAAACCTTTCTCCCAACAGATAATGTCTCCACATCTTCAATGCGAACATGATCGCTGCTAATTCCAAATCATGGGTAGGGTATCTTCTCTCTTGCGGTTTCAATTGCCGACTTGCATAAGCTACAACCCTACCTCCTTGCATCAGTACAGCACCTAGTCTGGTACCGCATGTGTCCGTGTATACCGTCATCTCTTCATTCCCCTTAGGAATGACTAACACTGGTGCACATGTCAACTTGTCCTTTAGACTCTTGAATGCATTCTAGCACTTTTCGTCCTAGACGAAAGCTTGATTCTTCTTGGTCAACTGAGCCAACGGTGCTGCTATCTTGGAGAAGTCTTGGATAAACTTACGATAATATCCAGCTAACCCCAAGAAACTTCTTATGTCTGTTGCATTCTTGGGCGTAGACCAATCTTGTACCGTAGCCACCTTCGCAGGATCCACGGCAATACCATTCTCTGAAACAACATGGCCCAAGAATCTCGCTTCCTTTCTCCATAAGTGACACTTAGAAAATTTTGCTTTTAGTTGGTGTCTCCTCAATACCTCCATCACTGTCCTCAAATGTTCCTTGTGTTCTTCCTCGTTCTTCGAGTAAACCAAAATATCTTCCACGAACACAAGAACAAACTTATTCAACTGATCTCTGAATACCCTATTCATAAGATCCATAAAATATGTTGGCGCATTGGTCAACCCAAATGGCATGACCAACCACTCATAAAATCCAGATGTTGTCCGAAATGCCGTTTTAGCTATATTCTCAGCTTCCACTCTAAGCTGATGAAAACCTGTCGCGAGATCCAACTGAGAGAACACTCTTGTGCCACTCAACTGATCAAACAAATCATCTATCCGCGGTAGAGGATACTTATTCTTCTGCGTCACCTTATTCAGTTCGCGGTAGTCCACACACAATCGAAGGGAACCATCGGCCTTGGTAGCAAATACAACTGGTGCTCCCCACTCAGAAACACTTCTTCTGAATAATCCCTTCTTCAAAAGATCGCTTACTTGCACCCCGAGCTCTCGCTGCTCCCTTGGCTCCATACGATGAAGTGGCATCACTATAGGTCTGGCATCTTTCACTAAATCAATACGAAACTCAATCTCTCGGTGTGGTGGAAGCCCGGTCACTTCCTCGAAGAAGTCCGGATATTGGCCAACCACGGGCAAACCTGACAACTCATCATGTGGGATGTCGAGGGAATTTAGAAAACTAGCCATTACCCTATCACTAGGTAGACCACCAAACACTACCCTTCGCCCATCATTCGCTCTAGCTGTCACCAAAAAGCCCTCACAGTCTACCACCACCCCGTTTCTTTGGAGCCAATCGACTCCCGAAATAATGCCAAACCCAGCAAAGCCCAAAACAAAGCAGTCACAAACAAACATGCATCCATGACTCGATAAGACCACATTACGACAAATCATGCTAAGGCTAGTCGAACCACCAATCGGGTTCGTCACTACTAAAGGTCTATCGACAATCTCGGGCTCCAATCCCAACCTATCTACCAGGTCACTAGACATGAAAGAACTGGAAGCTCCGGTATCAAACAAAACTCTAACAGGAACATCATAAATAGAAAGCTTACCTTGAATAACGACATTCTTTCCCTTCTCCACCGCAGTTGGGGCATTCGACGAAGAAGGAATAGCATTAAGGGCGTATGCTTTCACCATCTGCTTTTCTTTAGGGGGTTGCGGACACTTGTCCTTGTGATGTCCCACTTGGCCACAGTTGAAGCACTTCCTGTCTGCTGGCTTTGCTCGACAATTACTAGCATAGTGGCCCTTCTTGCCACAGCTAAAGCACTCAACATTTTTCTTCTTCTGGCCATCCTTTTTCTGGTTATGCTTCCTCTTATTCTGAGAACCACTCTGGCCTCCACCGCTTGCTTGCGGTTTTGGCTCCTTTGCAGATGCGACCTCAGTCTTCGGCTTAGGGTAAAGACTTTCTGATCTTAAAGCTTTCCCTATAATCGATTCAAATGTCTCATCGATGTGGTTGATAAGCCTTTCCCCCAAGTATCCATCCAAGCCAGTTATGAACTTCTCGTTCTTCTTCTCGAAAGTATCTATTAGGGATAACCCATATTTTGACAAAGTGTCGAACTCAGCAATATACTCCGAGACAGCTCTTGTATTTTGTTTAAGCTCTAAGAACTTCCTAAACAGTTCCGACTTCTGAGCAGCTAGAATAAATTTATCGCTGAAGCGAGTCTTAAACTGATCCCATGTAATCTGATCATCTGGGGTAGCTGCCTTTATAGCATTCCACCAATTCATTGCTCGTCCTTGCAGTTGACGGGATGCTAGCCTTCTCTTCATCGCATCCTGATACCCAAGTCTTCGAAGATACGCTCGCAGCTATCCAACCAATCCTGAACATCCGTAGCCGACTCCGTTCCATGGAATAGCTTCCTACCAAGACTAGTATAGTCCTTGTTCAGCTTGGCGAAATCGGCCCTAGGCGCCTGCACCGCTGCACCACCACCGTTAGCAGCATTAGGAGCTGCCCTCTGAACATCTCTAAGCATCTCTCTCATGAGGTCAGTAAACATCGCCCTCATCTCCGCAGCATTCCCATTATTGGCTCCTCTACCGGTACCCCTTACGTATGGGCTCATCGTTCAATCTGCACAGAGAAAACGATTAACCATCTCCATAGTGGTGCCAGTGCAGTGCGACTTCATCCTTAGACAAACTAATAGTATATATATAGCTTTTAAAAACCAAAATAATCACAAATACGCGCTCTCATATATGTGTACTATCTCTCCCTGATAACTTCCCTAGGTTAACTACGCAACCTAGAGCTCTGATACCAAGTGTGACGGCCCGCCCCGCACCAGCCGGCATTTCCTCCGAAAGTGCGCTGTATACATGCCCGACTAGTCCCGAACTGTCGCCAAAGAAAGGAAAGAAGAGAATGAACTAATCAAGGACCTGTAGAACGTCTCACAGCGCATGGGATAAAATATAATAACAACATACTTGACATAAAACAGGCGAGACAGTGCATAAGCTGAAAAACTAGAAGTACACATCATAGCAGCGGAAATCCAAATACAGCTTATGTTCCACATCACCATTATTACAAATTTTCAAACTGTCTCTAAAGCAAAGCAAAGGAAAAAGGTACACTACTAATGCCCAAAGTAGTGACCCGGCAGCGACACAGGGAGAATATCTATATATATCATATGTGGAAGCCTCCTGCTCGTCTCCGGTACGGCTACTCGTGCTTCACCAGCTAACCTGTCTCTAGTCTGCTCGTGAGAGCACCCAGAGTAATAAGAAGAGACATAAAACTCTGCGTCAGACAAAAGTCTGGTATGAGCGATAAGCAGCAAAACAGAACAATAACATGTATACTAAACCATACCTGAACCTTGACCTGCAATCAAAGAGTTAGCACTACATACTGTATAATACTCTAAGGTGCCACTAACATATGGTGTAAAGAATACAGGGGTGGGGGTGTGCATGTCATAGTGATGGCAAACAAATCAAGCATAGCAACCATCCTCACATCTCTCACTCAGTGCATAAAGCATACGATATCCACCACTTCGATCACTAGACCCATCGAGGTAATGACGGAGTTCGACTTGTACGACTACTGCTACCACCAAGCTTACCCCACGGAGTCATGACTAAATCTTTACAAATGACCCCGCTTCATTGGACTATAGCCCATTAGTCGTACCTAGACCACTGTGGTCCTGAATCCGTTCACGTGTCCCCTACACATAGTGATCCAAAGTCATAGACATCGACAACCCCTTAGCACACGTCTCGCAGCAAAGCCCAACTCATGAAGTCGACTCATTGGTTCCCATCTGGATCCTAAGTACAAGCTTCCCATTTGGACTACCTTTGCGTCTCGGGCTTTGGTCTTCTCCGGATCAGTTCGGTTCTTCACTTTACCTTGCCTCAGATCGTACTCCCGGTTCGGTTCATGGTCCACACCTCAAGTCCAAGCTCTTTGGTTCGGCTCGTGGCCTTCATCACCTCGGATCAGGTCGAGTTCCTCAAGCTCCTCCATGGTGCATCGGTTCGTGTCAGGCGGTTCGGAGGTGACTACACGGGTCGGGTCGGAGTGGCACGCGAGAGGCGGATCAGGTCGGAGGCTTCTGGTGTGAGCGGTTCGGTTCGGATAGGGTAGTCCGATTTGGGATCCTCCTTGGCCATCAGTTCACGAGCTTCCATGCGGTTCAGATCGTGGGTAACATCTGCGAGCGGGTCGGTTCGTGCTCCCATCCGATCTGATCCGGTTCGGGTACTTTCCTGCACTTTTCCTGCAACATCCAGCAATTGTTTATATGCCACTCGACGGCGTTTTCGACCACTCTAACTATTTTAGAAAATCACAAAGAATACTATACTGTCATTGCAACAAATAGAAGTGACCACAAACACCAAAACAACAACTTGATAGGTTAAAATGGATAAAACATAGCCAAAACCCCATATTTCCCCTTAATCGTGTTCAAATATAATTAATGATAGGATTAGCAAAACTTACCCAAATTAACCCAAGTTTCTACAGAGGTCTAAAACATCATTTCGAATTTTATAAATATTTTTCCATAATTTATTAATGTATAAATTCGCTAATCAACACTAATTACCCTTAATTAACCCTAATTAGTGAGAAACCTTGCAAATCACTCACCTTTGCCACAAATAAACTTTAGATCTGAAATGATTCTCTGTTTGGGCGTGAATACCAAGGCAATACAGCAGTCCTAATAATGATTTGGTAAAGATATTCCTTGATTTGATGTTGCTAAGCCTAATCTTCAATTAAAGTGGTTTAGAGGTGTTTTAGATGTTGGAGGCCATTACTAGGGTTCCAAGAATGAAAGTGGCGGTTGAAAGAAATTTTTTCTAACCCTAATCAGCCCCTATATACCCCTAATCCCGAAATCCCTCATTGGGCCTAGCTGTTAATTACCCAATTAAGCCCAGTTAAGCAGTTTTTCTCCTTCTAAACCATGTTTCAGCCATATCTCCCAAATGGTGAGCCCGTTTGGCTAGTGTGACCACTCTACGGAATTGTAAACCGTCATCCGAATCCAATGGAAGTGGTTTCAGGTCAAAATTCCTTTACAGTCAAAAGTTATGGACGAAACAAGATCAGCTAGGGGCAAAACGGCCATTTAAAAATCGGGAAAAATCTTGAACATGGGAAATGACCCCAATAGTCGTCTCCCAAAGTTACATGACCATACGACTTCGTATGTGAAAGAAATAAATATTCTACGATCCTTCGATGCGTAGAATGCGGGTCGTTACACAGAGTTACCTGGCATTGCTTTTTATGTGCTTACAAAACAAAAGTCATATGCCATTGCAGGGAACATGCTCCTTCAATCATCTTTATAGATGAAATCAACAACATTGGATATGCTAGAATGGAATCTGGTTCAGGTAACGGTGATAGCGAAGTCAAGCTGATGCTTTAAACTCGAAAATGTAGGAATGGAAAGCAAGTCAAGATTACTCTGTAGTGGTTTTGAAGTTCTGGGAAAATTGTTTTGGCATTTACCATTTTATCGACATGTTTTGTTGTTAAAACGACTCACTGAATCAACAATAAAATAAATCTGATGTTACTAGTAAAGGTATGAAGACTTATGTTTAGTTTTTTGTAGTAATTCAAATGTGTTTACCTGAGATCCCTTTCGCCAATTACTGGTAAAGGTATGAAGACTTATGTTTACTGGTGAAGGTATGAAGACTTATGTCCTCTACAACATCCAACCAACCGTTTGCATCAGATCCATCACTGCAATGTAGGTGGTAACTAGGTAGAACTTCAAAAACACATAATGCAAACCAAAAAGTAAATTCCGTAAGTACTTGCAACCGCTTTTAACGCTAAGTATGACTGTATGAGTTACTAATAATATAAACTACAATAATAAAACACCAATTTACCACACTTATAGAATCTCATTAATAATAGCACAAATGGTCAAAGATGGGTCTATTATCAGAAGTACCTGTTAAGTTAAGTATTCAATAAATCAGGGGATTCTTGATGAACCTTATCGCAGCATAGGAAGATATAAAATATAATATGTTGTATGTGGTACACAAACCAAAAGAGTTCATTAATTAATCTATTCTATCATGCTTTTGCATATGAGTATACCATATGAAGGTGAATGATTATCTACATCATATGTCTCTTTGGCAGGTCTAACCAGTTGAAGCTGAAACAACAAAGACGTGTCTATTATCACAAGTACCTGTTAAATTCAAAAGGAGCAAAAACAAAAAGTTATTTTCAAATACAGTAAAAATTACCTTCCAATATTCATTTATTTTCACGCACACACAAAAATACTTCACAAGTTCTGTTCTTGATTGAAAAAAATAATTGCTTTAAATGTCGGTCACAAGGACCCTTAAAGAGTTAATAATACAATATTAATAATTGAATTCAGTGCTGTTAACATGATACCCAATCAATAAATTTCAGCACCATAAATATGACCGATGTTCATTTCTTTTCTGTACGTCAACTATTATAAATTTTCCATGAGTCGGTAGAGTGGAAAAATCTAATGGCCTAGAACTCAGTGTCACAACCGTGAAAAAATTGGCAAAACAGCCGGCTGAGCAAAGGTTTGTGCCTCATGTAGAACATGTAGTTTAAACAAACAGTTTAAGTGCAACATCAAATTCCCGAAAGGGACAAAAACAATGATACCTAATTAGTTGATTATGCGAATAGGGTTGACAAAAAGTAATAGCACAAAAGATTGATCAAGATATTACAGCCACAACCAGCAGTAGGAGCTACCGAGAACGGAAAAAAATTACCCAATAAAGTTAAGAAAACGTTCAGGCAGTTACCTTGAAGAATACTATCGTCGTGCATCATCCACCTTTGATATTGGTCTAGTTGGACTATCCAGAACGTTTGCAGAGCCCATCACTATCTAGTTGGAAAGTTTGTATAAAGAGTGAAACCTATATATATAGACAGAGACTCCAACTCAATGCACTGGCGTACTGAAATATGTATAGAAAATTTCCAAAGAAAAAAAAGCACACTTAGAGAAGATGATTATCAAAGAATATTATTCACGTATTGCTAAACAATGGAACACACTATAAAGTCATGTCACAAATGGTGAGAGCAGGTTATAAAGACATTGTTATTAAGTTTGTTGAACAGTTTAATGAAACCAGTAGGACTGTAATCCTACATCAATTCCCGTAGAGTTTTAACCAACAACAACAACAAATTAAGTATGAATCAAAATAATAAAGGATATTGTTCATGCATGATTAAATGGTGGATTACTCTATTCATGGCACAAACAATGATGATAGATTATGAAGTACTACACAATTGTTAACTATGTTGAAATGATAACAAAGACCAATGTGACCATGATCCTCCATGACGTCACATGGACTCATAACCATCAGCAACAGCAAATTAAATATGGCTATGATGTCCTCTCACATTGAGTGGAAGCTAGTAATAATGGGATGGGGTTTTAGAAAAAGATGTTACAGAAATAGTTAAGATATATAAGCTAATGTAAAACGGATTTCAGTTAAACATTTTGTGCTTGGCCTTTTATTCCCCTTGAATACACATAGAATCAAGCTTCGCAGAACCAAATATTGAATGCAAATGTGCATTCTGCTATGAATCATTTGTAATATATTACATTATGTTAGTAAAGGATACCATCGTTTTAATGACAGATCCGAGAGTTGATTTAATAATCAGTTGCATGCATTCTTTTTGCCTATATATATATATATATATATAACTGTAACTAAAGATTAATCAATATATATTATACAGTGTACACATACAAGGTCAATAGTACTGTGACTTGAGATCTTATGGGGGTAATAGTAGGATACTTTGAACTTTATCGTGAGTGAACATCATCGTAATTATCAATACACGCAGTTCAGTGCTATCAGATACTATCGGCCAATTGACTAAAAATTGGTGCTTCGTTGTGTTATTGAATGATCACGAAATAAAGGAATATTCTTATGTATACCTGATAAATTTAATAACAGTTGTATACCTGATCTAACGGTACTTATGTATAAGCAATCGAGTGTTTTCAGCAGATTTTCCCGTAGCTTCTCCTAGAGGATTCTACTGTCAGCTTTCTTTAACTCTAGCTCAAATCACTTTTGGCTGCATCGCGTCGTTAACTTTGAGACAGTCTGTTGCATATCAACTAGTGATGCACTTGACATTGATGCCTCTCCACTCTCCAAAATGCATTGCTCTAAACTCTCATATGTCTCCTTTTCTCCTGTATTTATTTTTATAAGTTATGAATTTGAACTTGTGAGCCTATTGGATCATTCACGGATCACTCTACTAAACGCTTTACAGTACTTGTACTAAATGTAATTTCTCCGACAAGTAACTTGACCTGCTCAACAAAGAGATCCATTTGATCAGAAATAGTTATTCCTTCCATTGAGTGCTTATAATCATTTATCATTTGTATTTCCACCTTGTATTAAAGAATTTTCTTCGTTCATCTTACCATCATGTAAAGATCCTCCGTTTTCTAATAGAGGTGCAGAACTTTTTGCCAATCGAATTTATCTTCTTCGCCTGATGGTGTTCCAGGTTGACTTGGTAATTCATTTATGCAACCAGGTATGGTATTTTTTCTGTGGAAACAAGTATTTATTTTGTTAATCTCTGTATTCTACTCATTAAAGAAGCTTTTGCTTCCTCTTCTTCCTCCAATCGAGATTGCACTTTCAGTTGACCCTCTTCCAGCTGTTGTTTTAAGTTCGTTATTTCTTCGTGAGTAATACCAGGTAATATCCCTTTCTTAACCTGATCAAGCTCCTGCTTTAAAACCGAAATCTCCTTCTGATACTTGTTGATCAATTATTTCTCGTCGATAATCTTATTACGAGAAGCATAAATCTCAACTCGCTTAGCTCTGTTTGCAAATTTAAGCGTGTTGTGTGTTTCCTCCATATTGCTTGATGTAGTAATTTTGCAGATGAGAGAAACATGTCCATGACCACTCAATGAAGATTGCAGCAAACGTGTCAATTTAGAAACACGATACGGTATATGACAAGCCTTCCCATCGCTCAATTTTCCCATAACCGTCCCAAGAGTTAGAAGGCTTTTATTTATGTATGATCCTTCTTTCCTCCTCAATCCAGTTGTCTCCGCTTTGGAACTCTCCGATTCACGCCATCATATTCATCACCATGAACACTGCTCTCAATCATCAGTGTAAAGATAGTATGACTCCAGCTACTAAACAGGTTTAAATTATTAGAACCGACGTGACGATGTTCTTTACCAGCAGCAATAAAAGAAACTACATGTCCTGGAGACAAAACTACTTCCTCTTTTATTCCTTCAACGTAAGTTCCCTAGGCATCTTCTCTAACACGTAGGTTTTGTCCTGTAGGATCAAGCAAATCAGGCCCTAATGTCAACTGCTCACAAATTAAGAGGCAACTGACATGAAATTAACAGTATTCTTTATAGGAATATTCCAATTCAAATAGCTTATGAATCAAACATGAGTAAAATCAGATGAATTAATCATAGCCCTAATGTCAAAATCTTCTGAAAATTATCAAAGAAGAAAAAATTGCTGGAATAACTCTTAGCAACAAAAACTTCAGCTTCAATTGGATTATTAACAAAAATATAATCGCTCGTGTTTAGGGGAATCATTCAATGTTACAGTAAAAAAAATATTACTAAAAACATACCTGTAGAAGTCATCGAAATTGAAGGGTCCACTTTAGTAATTAATCTTTGGCTTAAGAATCATGTTTAAGCTGCTTTGATGAATCGTGATTTAGCTCAAAATTAGGGTTAAGCGAAGTGGAAGAACCAAATTTGTTAACGAATTTCATGGAATCGAACTTTGAAAAGTTAAACGGGTCACGAAATCGAACCAGGATGAAGAGGGATTCACGATTAAAGAGGATTCATGAATGTAGATAAGATTCGTGAGAAAAGGATTCAGATTTGGAATTTTGGGAAAGGGATAATGAATAGAAAGACAGCTGCATAAGAATACAATGGAGGGAGAATTAAAAAGGACGTTGTTCAGATGGATCATGGATGGGGGATAACGAATGTGCGACTACTAAACATTAACCACCGTCGCAAACCCACCTATTAGTATTTTGGACTTATGTAATTGACTACGGTTGTTAGTGGAACGGTCGCAATATTAAAATATTTGCTAAGACTTTTATAAAAAAACAATCGCAAATTTATCTAACATTAATTTCCATATACAACCTGCGACGGATTTCCAAAAAACCGTCGCACAAAATCATATTTGCTACTGGTTTTTGTTAAACCGTCGCAAATAAGGCGTCGTAAATAAGCAGTTTTGTACTAGTGTTACATGGACTATTTCTTTATGATTATCCTTCAAAATCTTGAATAGGTCGATATAAGTCAAAACTGCTGATAACCACAACTTTTTTAAGTCCTAAAATGGATTATTTCAATGTGCTTTTTGTTATTTGGTCATAGACTGGAAATTTTTATGAAATTGATTTGAGTTGATTAATTCTCATATTTATTTTCGCTTTTAACCCAAATGCATAATAAGAACTTAAACAGTTTATGCATGCTGGAAATGAATGGTTCTTTTTATCTCTGTCAGTACATAAGTAAACAATATACCTTTTTAGTGTTTTAGAATGTGAAATAAAGAACTGGGGTTTCTAATAGGCAATGTGTAGAAAACTTGTGGTACTCATGGACCTGGACTATCCATACAAATGTTGTTTGTACTTTGACTCTAGCTATTGTTTGTAGACAACATTGGCTACTAATGATGAATTATGCTACTGGGTGTATTTTGAGTAAGATTCGGCACATCCGTAAGGGTCTGTTATTGGATTCAAAGAGGAAGACACTCAAAATTTCGCAGGCTCCTTTTACTCGAAAACCAAGGCCATGGTAAATTCTTTTCTTTGTTTCATACACTTCTTGCAAAAAAATTAGTTAAGTTTTCCCTATACTTTAACTTTTGGGTAGATTGCATGAAATTACCTTTGTATTATATATTCGTTTACTTTAATCCCCTTAAAATGGTAATTCCCTTTTTTTCATTAGCTGCAATTTGATATCACTATTTCTGCCATTTTCTATAACAAGATTTTATTGGCTTTGGCCGAGTGATCGGTTAATTTAAGAGCTTAGCGAAATAAGCCATATGTTTCATACTTTTTAATGGTTCTTATTCTACGTCCATGGATCCCCCAATACATGGTTTATTGAACAATCCACTCGTGTGGCATTCATGGTTTTTGGTTTTGGATTCCTGTCAGCATATTGAATTTTGGGGCGGTACCACTTTCTTCTCGTGTGGCATTCATGTCGGTGGCCACAACTATGAGCAAGTAATCCTCAAATTAAAAATAAATCTCATGGAGGTTCTTAGAAAGAAAATTGCTAAATGATTCTGCTAATTTTAATTCTAATTTTGAGCTACAGATATTGATTTTTAGGTTAAAGTCCAATTTACTATTTTTGGTTGAAATCAATATCAACATTTACCTTGGATAAACTTGTTTATATGCTGCAGTTTTTTTTGAATTGTTGTATTTCAATTCAAGTAGTTTCTGCATATGTTACCATGTGTTGTATTTGTTTTGTATTTATTTTATTTTACAGAAATATCCGTATACAAGTTGGGTAATTTTTGTAATATATAGATTATGAACATGCCTAATGTGGTCCTTCATTTGGAAATATTGGTTTTAATGTATGATGATTGTTTTATTAAAAAATAACAACATCCACTCTTTAACCAGAGTGTGGATGGTTTGATACTAAATTTGCAGAGTTCCCTGAATTACGCTCTGTCAAAGATTCGCTCATAAAGTATGTTTTTGAGCCTAACTAAAAGGTTGGTAGTAGTAATTTATTATTTATTGCAGATTCGGATGTGTTGAAATTTATCATTATGAAACTGTTGAAATGTTAGTGGTTCAACTGTTCTGTGTGTGCTGAGTTTGGTGTCATGGTATATGGCATGTGTATTTAAAAGCACTGCAGCAGGAATTTAATCTATCGAATGTGCTTATCATCGTGATTCAGGTGCATTGAAATTTATACGTTGTTTGAGTACGTATATACGTATACTTGACCTGACTAGAAAATTATGAGAAATAACTCAAATAACCGAGGTAAATATTTTTTTTTCAATAAACTTATATTTGCGAACTAGATTGTTTCTTCTTTAATTTACTGCGTTATTTTCTTCCGACATGTATGACAGACGACTAGCTAAACTCTAAAGCAAGAAGTCGAAGACTAAAACTAAAGTGTTATGTGAGTGACTGTGTACATATATATGAGTGAATGGGTGTGTAGTAAGGAGTCAATGTATACAAGTGAAATGTAGTGAGGAAGTATATGTACAAGTGATTGTGTAATAGAGAGGAAACAGTGTGTATTATTAGAAAGTGTAATAAATATTTATTTGAATAAATATTTGCTTAAAAACAATTTCTGAATTAAATATTCAATTCTTGTAAATATTATTAATAGTATGTGTAATATTTGAACCCATTGCAACTTTCACCATTTTACAACGAGGATTAATTGTTATTATTGAAGGTATTACAACGGTCAATACCTGTTGAAGAAAATATTACAACAGGTGGCTATTCTATTGAAGGAACATACAGCAACAACATAAGACCGTTGAAAAATGTTTATTACAACCGCCTATTACCATATTCATTGCCCATTGTAAAAGAGGACATATCACAACATGGCCTAATACAGCGGGCGGGCTGGCCGCTGTAAAACCCCTATTATAACGAGCATTGCCCATTGTAATAGATCTGTTTTGTTGTAAGAATCCAGTTGTGGACTATCCTTCCTTTATAAATATAAGACAAAGAAAAGAAGAGTCTTTAGCTGATTACCTGCAATGATTTAACATTGAAGCTTCAAAATCATGGGACATAAGCAATCGTGATAAGCTTGTCGTAGTCCATTCGGGGCTAGTTGAGAATACTCCTTTTTGGAAAGAACTGTAGGCATATGGATGTCAAGACCTAAAATAATTTTTCCACCGAGCATGTAAATTCATTCACATGGAAGAATTGTATCGTTTGAAGAAGAGGCTCGGTCATCATGAACAAGATGGGAAGTTTCGCACTAATCAGAAACTTTAGGACGGGAAGCTCATATTTCATAAAGATTAAAAGAAGCCAAAGCAAGAAGAGCTTAGAACTGATTTTGTAACATTGAGCAAACCTGTTTCATACATATATGTTGCAGTGAAGGGGAGAATCAACTTCCTAACAACTTTCAAAGACAAAAATTATCCAGAACCATTCGAAGGAGGGAAGTATTGCGAATACCACAAGATGAATGGACACCAAACCGATAAATGCAAGGTGTTGGAAGGTATAATACAAAGGCTCATCCAAGAAGGACACCTAGAAGTGTTCATCGAAGGTAAACTTGGAACAACTGAACAACCACTTGATCTCAAGACAGATACCCTAGCAGTTAGGGCCATTTCTGTGCCTACGCCTCGCAAATCAAGGTTTGCTGGCTTATGTGGCAAGGGTTCTGGGTTCAGAGGCAGGCAGGCACCCTCTGGATCGGGAACTTTTAACTCTACTCATGGAAATTGTCACAATTGCAGATTAAGGGACCGTTACTCTAGTAGGTGTTTAAGGACCCGTACTTGTCGTATTTTACGGACTTCGGGACATGCGACACTTTCTTATCTTGCATTTCAGAAAGGTAGCTAGGTGCTGAGTAAGCTCCTAGCGGCACTTCTTTTGAATCGAGTAGTTGTCGCTCTATCAATTGCTAAGATATATATATATATATATATATATATATATATATATATATATATATATATCGTGCCTGTTTGTGGATGCTTTGCATTGTTTGTATTTAGATGACCGTACTAGGGGTTGTAAGCCCATTTAAGGCTTCTACAATATTAAGTTTAGTGTAAGGTTTTAGCCTAGATAAACTTTGGACCCAATCTTCTCTTTTAGCTAAAAAGGAACTAAGAATTGTATTTAAAATAGCTAGCTCTATAAGTGTAGGTTGGATAAGGTATTTTCTACAAAGTGTTATGGATGATTGTGTTGTTTTGCTTTTGAAATACATTGTGAGCCTTGGTGGAAACTAGGGATACCAATGACATCAAAGGGTTTTTCTACAAGCGCTTCGACGTTATAGGTCCAGATGCGACATCTTATGTTTTGTGTTTGATGATAAGTTTTGTACTCTGCTCATGGATTCTTAAGTTAAGCAGCTATGTGGCATTTGACTAATTTCGCTAGTCTACCAACTTAATATGGGTACACATTCCATTTCATCTTTAATGGTCATTAATAGTTTGGCCATCTATGGATCTCTGGTTCCACTCCGAGTATTTTATTATTAAACTTCGTGAACTGTGTGCTCATCACGACACGAGCTGTATGCTCATCGCTACATAATTCATGTGCTCAATTAACTTATGCTCTATATGAATATGTTCTAACCAATTCTCTATATGGGTACGTTTTAACCAATTCTCCATATGAGTACTACCTATCCAATGCTCCATATGAGTACGTTCTAACCAATGCTCTAAATGAGAATGTTCAACCTCTGCTTAGTATATAAGTACGTTCTAACCTCTTCTCTGTAAAGGAGCATGTTGCAACCCCACTAACGTCTTATCCTGCAGAAGGGAATAAAAGCTTAGGGGGAGCACTTAGAATACGTAAATCCTCTGCTCAAATCTTATCCAAAAGAAGGGAACAAAAATCTCAAAGGGAGGACCCAAAAGCATGTAAAACCTCTCCTTAAAGAACAAAGACGAAATGGCCAATCAAAGCCCAAAGAAGTGGCCCATCAAGTCAAATCAAAACTCAAGGGATCAACTTGCAAATCAGAATAAAGCCCAAAGAATGGCTCACCAGACCATAATGGCAACTCAAAACAAAGAAAATACCTGAATCTGGGTTTGGTTCTGGACTTCTATTAATCGCTAGAAGCGAATTTCTGGTCTTCTATTAATTACGGGAGTCTGGGTTTTGTTCAGGACTTTTATTAATTGCCAGAAGCAGATTTTTGGTCTTCTATTAATTACCCGAGTCTGGGTTTGGTTCGAGAGTTCTATTAATCGCTAGAAGCAGATTTCTCATCTTTTATTAATTATCTGAATCTGGGTTTGGGGGAATTTTATTAATTGTCACAACCGAAATTCTGGTCTTCTATTAATTACTCGAATCTGGGTTTGGTTCGGGACTTCTATTAATCGCCAGAAACGGATTTCTGGTCTTCTATTAATTACCTGAATCAGGATTTGGTTCGGGACTTCTACTAATTGCGAGAAGCGGATTTCTAGTCTTCTATTAATTACCCGAATCTGGATTTGGTTTGCGACTTTTATTAGTCGCTAGAAACGGATTTTTGGTCTTCTATTAATTACATAAATCTGGGTTTGGTTCAGAACTTCTATTGTTACAACCCGGATTTTCAGAACCAATTTAAAATTTTTATTTTGGCTATTTTAATTGATTTTGAGAATTTAAAATAATTTATTTTAAATAATAACAACTAAAAATTTATTTTCGACGAAGTTAGAACGTATAAATTTATTTTAATTATAAAACGAGCCTGAAATGGCGCTGCAGTTTGAAAATTCGATTTCAAATTTCAAATGAATGTACAGAATTCAATATAAATCGGATTTTAGAAAAACAAGAAATATTTGAATCTGTATAATTATACCTTTCTAACGAATGTGAAAAATCCATATTTCATAACGGGAATTGAAAGTTATGTCCAATTTAATATTTAAAATAGTCGATATGGAATTTATATATATTTTATTAATATATATAGCCCTTAAAAATGGCCATTTTGTAAACGACCTCTGTTTTCGACAAAACCACTTTTGTTGGATCCGAAATGTCAAATTATTGATAGATTCCAATTTTCTTAATTTTTGGAATTAGTATGTGAGCGTGGCAAAAGAAAACGTGTTGTGTCAATTTTAGTCAAATGGATCAACCAGAAAATGACCATTTTTCAAACGGTCTTCAGATTCGATGAAATTAGTTTTGTTAGGACCGTATCGTCAAAACAAAGCTAGATTTATTTTTTGGGAATTTTGGTAGTCAATATGTGGCCCCGGTAAATTAAAATGTGTGTTCAAATTCAGTATATATTGATTTATATTTTAATTTTGACGAAAACTGATCAAAATAGTTGAATCAGCTTACGAAACATATTCCATTATGTCTGAAATGGGGGTATTTGGCTGGGGGCGACAGTCGTTGGGTTTGATTTGGATTTCGTAATGATAAACAAGTTATTTACAAATTAAAAGAATAAAAGAATCTATAAAAATATGTATAGAAAGTCAAAATTTTCCCAAAACCCTAGTTATCATTCAACGGACCGCTACCAACTCGAAATTGACGATCCTCGTGCTCCGATTAAAAACCCCAAAATTCTTTAATTCTGATTCGAATTAAACCCCGACCCTTAAGCAAATATTGAAGAGATTTTTACAAGCTTCAGTTCTATATGGGTTTCAGCATTTCTCGTGAAGTAAATTAGGAGAATTTTCTTCTAAAACTCGTCGACTTCACCACCGATTTACTGGCATAGGGGCTCACCGAGTTCGAGCTACTTCCAGGCACGAGTAGAGGCGTCGTAGCCCTTCCACGTTGTGGTCTCTGATCGATGGTGCAGGCACCGAGGCAGCGGCGAAATTGAACCCTATTTCGGAGCAAAATAAGTTAAACGACGACCTTTGTTAATTTGGGGAAGAAGGTTAATTATAACCTTAATTATTTCATTAATTATTTATTTAAAGTGTACAATGTTTAAAATTAATAACTTTCTCGTACGAGGTCCAAATCATGCGAAACTGGATCCGTTGCGATCGTGGGGATGAGAGCTTCACAAAAGACCAACCGGGTCCAATTTGGAGCACGTTAGAATTTCGAGCAAATTCAAATTCAAACTGTTCACAAATTCAGAAATAAAATTGGCGGAGTTGAAACCAAAGGTGAGAACTTCTCACTCTAATTTTGTTACAGTTAAATATATACTAGGATGCAGACGGTGCTTAGTAGCACCCGATACCTTTGATTGAATCCATGGATGTTTGGTTGTTTGTTTTAATGAATTTATTTGTTTAATATGGTTTGGGATGTTAATGGAATTGATTAGAATTGGTATGTGTATGGCACGAGCCAGTATTAGGCGAGGGATAAGTTTAGACCTTATTCCGGTTCTAGTATTGCGCTGCTACGCTGCCACAATTTTCTAAAATATGTTAGAACAATAAAAATATCATTTTTATTGTATAAATGAATTGCATAAAATATTCGTGGGTTGAAATAAATATTTTATTGTTAGAAATATATTTTTTAACGTGTATATGAATGAAAATAAATATTCATTTACAAATCGGACGATTTGTTTATGTACACTCATTTGACTGATATTGATTGGGACGATATATTTTGCACATCACCCAAGTGCACAAATAATAATAATTATTTGATGGTTGAAACCGCACACGGGTATTGGGATGATATTTGACGTACACTAATCTCAATTGTTTAGTTGTATGTCAATCGATATGTTGACAGACTGTTGTAAGCGTTAATTATTTATATTTAACGCTTATGCAGCTGTATGATGGTTGATTGTTTATCATTGTTGTTGTATACATATGATGTATGAAATCCATATAAATAATATTATATGGTAATTAACTGTGTCTGATTCCAATTTGGAAAGAAAAAATATTTTAAAATAACGACTATTTTAGAATAAGGAATATTTTAAAATAATATTCAATAAAGGATTAAAATATGATTTTGATGTCAGATTTGGGATGAACACGAAAATATTGAAATGTGTAAAGCCGTGTTGATTAGATTTGCGCCATTTTAATGCGAACGATATTTATATCGATTTTATTCATTTTTATAATGAATATCGAAAAGCAAATGATTTCAAATCAAATATTTTGAAAATATTATCATTTATATATTATAATGATAAGGATTATTTAATTTTGATTTAACATTGAAAATGAAGTTGAAATCATTTTTAAAACGAATTTAAAACGATTTATAAAATAAGTTTTAAATGGAAATCGACGAAATATATAATATATATATTATATGGCCTGAATAGAACGCGGCGCGACCTTTCGCGAATTTCGACCATTGACTTCAAATTGACATTACGGGAGATCCAACCGTCGGATTCTCCTAAAACTAGAACCGTTAGGTTCGTATCGAAAAGAGCTTTCCAACGAATACAAGAGATTTGAAATCTAACGGTTGGATTTGGAATTATGTCCAAATCAAATTTGGAAAAGGTCGATGTAAGTGCAGTATGATGACCGTTCATGGAAATCGACAGAAAGGGCCTTAATAAAATTAGTAACAATATTAATAATTTGTGTAAAATCATAATAAATGATTTGGAATGAACTGGGTTGAAAAATTCCATATTTAAAAAGATAAAATTATATTTTTATCGAATTGAACTAGTTATTAACTAGAATTATAATCCAATTATTTATAAATAAATAAATTGGATTGAGAAGGGGTTTTAATATGACCATGATTTCCAATATATGAATTGGAATTGATTGGAATGGAAATCATCTTCAGAATATTTCGATATTGGATTCTGTGATTATACGGATATTGTTATGGAAATTTGGAAGATATATTTATATCGTTATTTCCAATACGATATTTGTTGCTTTCAGAATTTGATATTGAATATAAGCCGATATAATTTCTATTCAGACCCTTGTATTTAATATCAAATGGGATTTTGGGTTTGTCGTGAATGGTGTCTTCAGTAATACTGTTCTTAAACCCAGTTGAGAAAAGAATAAATAGTTTAATTAAGATTTAGTGAAGTTTTGCAATTAATTAATATTTAATTGGAATTGAGTAAAAAGAATTGGATTTTGGGTTCGTCGTGAATGGTGCCTTAAATAACATTGTTCTTGAACCCTGTGTAAAAAGAATATATCTTTTAATTAAGATTATTTGGGTTTCCAGTTAATTAACATTTAAATGGAATTGCAATAGAATGTGAATTGGGTTTATTGTGAACTGTGTTTTTAACGACATTCGTTCTTTAACCCAATTACCAGTGAAATATGATTTGGAATTTATAAATCTTTTTATTAAGATTTAATGGAAATTTTCCAAAGTAAAGTTTTCCAATTTAATAAAATAAATTGGAATGGAACGGAATTCAGTTTGGTAATAATCGAAGTGAGTTTATGTAGAGGAAGACTGTTAATATATATGGAATTTAAAAGGCTTTGTCGTTATTCCATTTATATTATCAGTCGGAGACGAAAATTGATATCGATTATATATGGATCTGTCTCCTGTGAAGATTCCATAATTAATGGAATGTGATTTTGGGTTTAATCGTGAACTATGTTTTAAATGACATTGGTTCTTTAACCCAGTTAAAGACAAGATTTATTTCTAGATTTGAATAATCATAACATAATGATTTTTGGGGATTGAAACTAAGTGGAGTTTTAATGAATCTTTAATTAGATTGAAACGTGAATGTGATAATTTAAATTATCAAATTCGAAGAAATGATCGAGAATGGAGTATCACCAGTTTTGCTCCAAGCGAGATTAAATCTTTAATTAGATTTGAATGGGAAATGGTAATTAATTTTACCGATAACACCATGGTGTTAGATGTGGAGTATTACCAGTTTTGCTCCATGGAATAAATAGGTTGGGATTGGGAAATAAAATAAATGATTACTTCGGTAAGGTTCGCTAATCCCGACTAGTTGGATAAACCATAATTTGGTTTAGAATTGAAAAGATAATTAAATCTTTTGAAATGATATCCAAAGTAAGATTAAAGAATAAATTTAAAAAAAATTATCTTTGATAAAATAAATTGGAACCTTTCCCTAAAGATAAGAATATTTGAATAAAAGAATATTCTGGATTGGAATGATGCGTATGTTGTGTGTTTATATCACTTGATTATAATATACGCTGGTTATTCAGAAAGGCTGGGTTTATACCCATTCTGAATAACTGATACAAAGATTAGTCGACGATGAAGACGGTGGTTAAAGACCAGAGGTCTTCACATTGTTTGGATGATTACTTATGTCTTGATTGTGCTATACACCCAAGACGAGGTAATAAGTGGTGATCGTCCAGACGTACTTGGAGATCGACCGGATATGCGAGGACCTCTCTCCTGTATTGGACATATGGGACGAGGAATAAGGTGCCTCAGGTTTCGTTCAGACCCAGAATGAACTTGTAAACGGATATGTGTCTGACATTGGATTTTATTCTGTGTTGATTGATCTCTATTAAATATATATCTGTTTGGTGGCGGAGAATTTATTCTCTTGCTCAACACCCTTCTCTGAGACGTACGAGTTCAGAAGTTATATATCGATAGACATCAGTCGCATGGAGTGAATTGCCTGTGTGGCATGCTGAGATGCAAATGATCAAGGCTTCTGTTGAAAAGCGGGGTCTTGTGGTTGATGATCAAAGCACGGCCTTAAATGGCATAGCTTTGTGTTTTGCATTAATTCGTGAGCCTTACACTCCGGTATGAACCAGAAACGGGAGAGGACTACAGGGAGGACATGCATTTCTTTCTAGCTAGGAGTGGTATCATGGTATGGAGCCCAGACATTTTTACTTATGTGGATGATGGAAAGCGAGGTACCTCGGATATATCGGTCACTATGGGGCCGATGGATGGATATGGTTGACATACTGACCAGACTTACGCCCCATAGGGCGGGGAAGCGCATTGTTTAGGAATAACCAATCCTCAAACGTAAGAGAGGACCGGGCTTGAAGATCCAATGTGCAGTTGCGGCTGGTCCTTAGACATGGTAGCTAGATTGTCTCGAAGCGGTAAGGACGATCCCTTGCCTTGGTTCATAGATGGAATCCAATTTCCAATACGTGACATTTCGGTTTTAATTGTAGAGCCTAGTATGGCGACATAGTGGGATGGGGCACTATGCCATATATGATTGATACAATTATATTTGAAGTTTATTTCTTCACTTATAGTAATAATAAAAGATGAAATTTCATGTATCAAGCATTATTTGGCTATTATAAGGTAAAATTCTATCCTCTAGCTTGCGTTGCATTGTGTGATGGGACCTGAGTCTTATAATAGCTTCATTGTTCTCTATTTTGCAATGCGCTGTTTGTTTTATGCACTAGTATTCTTGGGGCTAAACCCGTTCCGTGTTATACGGCGTGGTCCCTTGATATACCTAATTTTAAAATCAAATTAATAACTGTTTTAGTTCTCACACCAGTCGCACGACTGACCTGGAGTTTATTGTTTTAACCTAAACTCCGGGTGCCCTTATTTTCCACACGGGCAGCTAGTAGTTTTGGTTTTGTAGATATTATATTCACAAGATCCTGGATTTACGGCTGGAACTATATTCAGAAAGCTCTGTATCCGTGTATTTCTTTCAGTTGTGTTATGTATTATTTTTTCGTTGCATGGTAATTATTTAATCTCTGATATTTTTCTGATGTATAATATTTATTCATACTCTGGAATATTCTTGTACTCTGATGTAAATTGTTGTAATAACAATGAAATGTTCTTCTGTTTGTATTCTGATTTGTCGTGTTCCCAATTCAATCCGGGCTTTCCCGCAAGGGTGAGTTTGGGTCGTGTCAGCTTGGTATCAGAGATTTGGTTTACACAGCTCGAGAACAAGACACATTAGAACCAAACGAAAGAATTCATCAGAGATTGGATCAGTAATATCCAATGAGTATGACTTGTTATAGATGGGATCAGTAGCATCCTAGGATGAGTCGGAAGACTGTTAGTTTAAAATAAAAATGAAAACAAATTTAGTTTTGAAAATTATATCATATTATACGTATTTGAATATTTTATTTTAAATTGATTTGGACTATGGAGTATATAAAGATTGTGCATATACGTATGATCCACGTGTATACGAAGTCTCAAATATAATGGATAGATATAGAATCATACTCTAGTCACCCGGGGATGATTCTGATGATGTGGCCACATCATCAGCATCTGTGCTCGAGTTTCGAAAGTGTGATATCTATATATTTCCAATTGACTGGTGTGAGAACCAAAACTAGATAGGATATATTGTTTATGATTTAGCACTGAAAATATGATTTTTAATTATATATAGAAAGATATTTGTTTGAAAAGTTAACCAACTAATTGATTGATGGTTGTGTTGTATAATAATTAGTTTGATTAATTAAAATATTGGAACAATAAAACCAATAAGAGAACAAAGGTGAAATATTAGCCAAATCGAATCGAATATTGAACTGAATTGAAAATTGTTTGAAATTGCATGCATATATATGTATATACATTGAACAGGTCATAACATGGAAGCTAAGAAGAGGAATAAAATTGTATGCCCGACAAATAGGTACATATTTACAGTTTTGTTTTGGTTTGATGATTTTATGAGCCGATGGGCTAGCCGCTTGGCTTTTTCTTTTTCTTTTGGATTGATGAGGGCCCTATGAGGCAAGTTACAGTTTTAAATATCAACCCGTACAAAGGAGGTTATGGCGAAATTTTTCGAAAATTTAGGGTGTTAGCCAAATTTTTGAAAAATTAGAAAATTCTTAGAAACTAAAAAGCTGAAGAATGAAAGCCAGAATGAAAGTTGAGTTGGTTAGTTAAACAACATTCCGCTCCGTTCCTTTTCGAGGACGAAAATATTTTAAGTGGGGGAGATTGTGACAACCCGGATTTTCAGAACCAATTAATTTTTTTTTATTTTGGCAATTTTAATTAATTTTGAGAATTTAAAATAATTTACTTTAAATAATAACAACTAAAAATTTATTTTCGACGAAGTTAGAACGTTTAAATTTATTTTAATTATAAAACGAGCCTGAAATGGCACAGCAGTTTTGTAACAACCCGAAAATCTGGGCCAGTTTAAAATTTTTATTTTGGCAATTTTAGCGAATTTTAATTATTTAAAATGAATTATTTTAAATAATATCGACGAGAAATTTATTTTCAATATTCAATTCAACGTATATATATTATACGCGTCGTCGCTAGAATATAAATATTTATATATAATTATAAATAGAATTGAAAATGGCGCGGTAGTTCGATAATTCGATTTCAAACTTCAATTGAATGTACCGGGTGCAAAACAATCCGGATTTTAGTGAAACCAAAAATCTTAGGATCTAATTGATAATATCTTTCTATCGAATCCGAAAAATCAAGATTTCATATCGGGAATCAAAAGATAGGTCCAGTTGAAAATTCTGAATAGTCGCTATGGAATTCAGGCCCTTAAAAATAGCAATTTTGCAAACGACCTCGGATTTCGACGAAACCAGTTTTGTTGGGTCCGTGATGTAAAGTTATTGCTAGGTTTCAAATTTCATAATTTTTCGAATCAATATGTGAGCGTGGCAAAGGAAAACGCGTTTGACCAGTTTCAGTTGATTTTAATCGACTGGAAAATGGCCATTTTTCAAACGGTCTCAGAATTCGACGAAATTAGTTTTGTTAGGACCGTATCGTCAATACGAAGGTAGAAATAATTTTTCGGGAATTTTTAGAGACTGTATGTGGCCCCGGTAAATTGAAATGTGCGTTTAAGAATGGAATATATAAATTTAAATTTTGATTTGAAAGAAAACTGATCGTAACGGTTGAATTGGCTTGTGAAATATATCCCATTGTGTTCGGAACGAGGGTATTACGCTAGGGGCGACAGTCGGTGGACCTGATTTCGAGTTCGTATTAAAAAACTACCTTTTTGGAAAATAAATAAATAAATAAATATTTAAAATACTTGGTCAACCACCCTTATTCTCTCTCTCCCCCTTCTTCCTTTCAGTACACGATCGGGTTCAAAAGAAATAAAAAAAAAACCCGGCTTGCCCTCGTCGTTCAACCCTAGCCTCGTAAGGAGCGCCGCCGCCCCTGTTCCAGACGCCGCCGGCCTCATCTGCAACCACCCTCCCTTCGCTCCGCCTCCACTTCGTCCAGCCCCCTCCATCGAAGACCGCGATACCCTCTCGCTCAATCGCATCGACGGAGTCCCCATCGCAGCCACCGCCACCCTCCGGAGCACCACCGCCCGCAGTCGACCGTCACCACCCCCCTGCACCACCATCCAGCGCCTCAACAACTCCTCCTCCCCTTGGACGTTGCGAACAACGTCGATTTCCCCCCTTCCAACTCGAACAAAGGTGAGTTTTTAATTTCTAATTTATATAAAAACTGATTTTTATGAATTTTTAAAAACTGATTTTTAAAAGATGCAAAAACTGATTTTTAGGAATTTTAAAAACTGATTTATAAAGAATTTAAAAACTGTTTTTTTTAGAATATAGAAAACTGATTTTTAAAAGATGCAAAAGCTGTTTTTTTTAGAATATAGAAAACTGATTTTTAAAAGATGCAAAAGCTGTTTTTTTTTTAGAATATAGAAAACTGAATTTTTAAAAGATTTAAAAACTGATTTTATTTTAAGATTTAAAATAGAAAAAAAGGTTTAAACTTTGAAATAGAAAAAGGTTTAATCTTTTAAAGGAAAAAGATTTGAACTTGCAAAAATAAAGATCATATTTTTAAAAAAGAGAAAAGACGGGATTTTTATTAGGTAGAAGGAGTAAGGTATGATCCTTATATTTTTAAAGCAATAAAAATATAATTTTTACATCATAGGAATATTAAAAATATAATCTTTGTTTTTAAAATTCGATTTTTATATATTGAATAGCAAAGTAAAAATTCGATTTTTATATATTGAATAGCAAAGTAAAAATTCGATTTTTATATATTGAATAGCAAAGTAAAAATTCGATTTTTATATATTGAATAGCAAAGTAAAAATTCGATTTTTATATATTGAATAGCGAAGTAAAATTCGATTTTTACATATGTAGTGAAAGCGGACAACGAAGATGACGAAGATGCGATAGCGATGAAGTTTTCTATCAATGAAGTGCCGTGGAGCTAGGATAGCTATCTGTGAGAATTTCTCACCTTTCAATTTATTTTTCTAGTTATATATATATATACTAGGATGCAGACGGTGCTTAGTAGCACCCGACACAATCGTCCACAGACCATGGACTTGTTTGTTTGATTGCATAAATTAATTAGATTATTTGATTGAATTGAATGGTTTGGTGAAATTGAATGGTTTGATTGATGTGTGAATGGCATGGGCCTTCACTAGACCGGGGATAAGGCTAGGCCTCGTCCCGTTTCTAGTATCGTGCCGTTATGCCGCCGGAATTTTCTAAAATATGTTAGAAAAATAAAATATAATTTTATTGAAAGAATGAACTGAATAGAAATTCATATGTTAGAATAAAATGTTTTATCATTAAAAAATATAATTTTAACGTGAATATGAATATAGTGAATGTGAATAAATAGATATTCATTTACAAACCGGACGGTTTGTTTATGTACACTGATTTGACTGACAGTGATTGGGTCGATAAATTTTACACATCGCCCAACTGCACGAATAAAATATTTGTTTGATTGTTTGAAACCCCACACGGGTGTTGGGATGAAATTTGAAGTTCACTCATCCTGATTGATTAAAAATGTCGATCGATTGATTGACAGGCTGTTATAAGCATTAGATATCTATATTTGATGCTTATACAGTGTAGTGCACTTTGGTTGATGGCTGATTATTTTTCAATGCTATGATATACATGTGTTGTGTGAAAATCCATATAATTAACTTTATATGGTAATTGATTGGGCCTCATTCCAATTTAGAAAATAAAGAATATTATAAAATAAAAGTTCATGTGTTGACAGTACTCATCCATTGAGATTGGTCATGTGTTGAACGAAATATTTTAGTAATAAAATATGCACCTTTATCGATATAAAATAAAAGTTCATGTGTTGACAGTACTCATTCATTGAGACTGGTCATGTGTTGAACGAAATATTTTGATAATAACAACTATTTTGAAAAAGAAATATTTGAAATAGAATATTTGAAAATAGAAATTTATGAAGCCGTGTTGATTAGATTGACGCCATTTTGACGTGAACGATATTTATATCGATTTTAAACAATTTCGAAATGAATTGAATAGAAAACGATTTCGAAATGAATTGAATAGAAAACGATTTCGAAATGAATTGAATAGAAAACGATTTCGAAATGAATTGAATAGAAAACGATTTCGAAATGAATTGAATAGAAAACGATTTCGAAATGAAATGAATTGAAAACGATTTCGAAATGAATTGAAAACGAATTCGAATTGAATTGAAATTTGAATGGAATAGAAATGAATTTTAAAACGAATTTATAAAGAAGAATTCAATTTTAATTTGAATTGAAACGGAAGTTGAAGTTGTTTTTGAAACGAATTTAAAACTATTTATATAATTCGTTTTAAATAGAAATCGACGAAATATATATTATATATATTATATATATAATATAATGGCCTGAATAGAACGCGCCGCGCCGCGGCAGTTCGTGAATTTCGACCATTCATTTCAAACGGACATTACGGGAGATCCGACCGTCGGATTCTCCTGAAACCGGAACCGTTGGGTTCGTATCGAAAAGAGCTTTCTAACGAATATTAGAAATTTGAAATCTAACGGTTGGATTTGGAATTATGTCCAAATCAAATTTGAAAAAAGGTCGCTGTAAGTGCAGTTCGATGGCCATTGATGGAAATCGACTGTACAGGCCTTGATAAAATTATTAAAAATAGTAATAATTTGTGTAAAATCATAAGAAATGATTTGTGAAGATTTGGGATGAAAAACTCCATATTTGAAAAGATAAAAATAGACTTTTATCGAATTGAACTAGTTTTGAACTAGAAATGTAATTCTATTTATTTTTAAATAAATAAATTGAATTTGAAAAGGGTTTTGAAAATAACCAGAATATCCAATGATTGCATTGGAGTGGATTTGAATCGAAACTGTCTTCGGAATATTTCGATGTTGGAATTCGTGATTATACAGGTGTTGTTATGGAAATTTGAAAGATATATATTTATATCGTTATTTCCAATACGACATTTGTTAGTCGTAGAATTTGATATTGAATATAAGCCGATATATTTTCTATTCAGAGCCTTGTATTGAATATCGAATGTGATTTGGGTTTGTCGTGAATGGTGTCTTCACTAACACTGTTCTTGAACCCAGTTGAGAAAAGATTAAATCTTTTTATTTAGATTTAATGAAGTGTACCAATTAAATAATATTTAATTGAAATTGAATTGATATTGATTTTTGGGTTTATCGTGAACAGTGTTTTAAATAACACTCGTTCTTTAACCCGATAATTAATGGAAGGTGACTTTGGGTTTATCGTGAACCGCGTTTTAAATGACACGGATTCTTTAACCCAGTTAACGATTAAAACTACGTGGAGTTTTAATGAATCTTTAATTAGATTGAATAATCGAAATGGAGTATTACCAGTTTTACTCCAGGCGATAGTTAAATCTTTAATTAGATTTGAACGTGAAATGGTAATTGAATTTACCGATAACACCGTGGTGTTAGATATGAAGTATTACCAGTTTTACTTCATGGGATAAATAGGTCGGGATTGGGAAATTAAAACAAAAGATCACTTCGGTAAGGTTCGTTAATCCCGACTAGTTGAATCGAAATTCAAAAGGAGATTAAAGAATAAATTTTAAAGGATTTATCTTTGATAAAATTAATGGGAACCTTTCCCTATGAATGTGAAATTTAGAAACTAACTGTCGGTTAGCTAAGCAGAATGGTTTTCTGGATATTGATCTGATGTTGGTTTCGGCCTTCGGGGTTAATATTTGGGGAATTATTCTCTTGATTAATTTACGGTTAGTGACTGATGAATTGGAATGAGGCGTATGTTGTGTTTGTGTAACACTTATCTAAAATAATACGCGAGGTATTCGGAAAGACCGGGTTTATCCCATTCTGAATAACTGATACGACGATAAGTCGAAGATGAAGACGATGGTCGAAGACCGGAAGTCTTCACGTCGTTTGGGTAATTACTGATGATCTTGATTGGGTTGTACACCCAAGAAGATGGAAACAGTTAGTGATCGTCCAGACGTACTTGGAGATCGATGGATATGCGGGGTACTAGGTGCCTCCGGTTTCGTTCAGACCCAGAACGGACTTGTAAATGGACTGTGTGTATGACATTGGATTTTAGTCCGTGTGATTGATCTCTATTAAATATATATCTGTTTGGCGGCGGAGAATTTATTCTCTTGCTTAACGCCCTTCTCTGAGACGTACGAGCTCAGGGGTTATATATTGATGGATATCAAACGCATGGAGTGAATTGCCTGTGTGGCATGCCTAAGTGGCAATTGATCGAGGCTTCTGTTGAAAAGCAAAGTCTTGTTGTGATGATCAAAGCAAGGCCTTTGTGGCGTAGCTTTGTGTAACGTTTACTTCGCGTGTTTCACACCCGGTATGAACCAAAAACGGGAGACGGACCTCAGGGAGGGCATGCGTTTCCTTCTAGCTAAAAAGTGGCGTCAGTGGTTTTACACGCCCTGACGAGTTTGACTTATGTGGTTGTTGCTGTTGCGAGGCGCCTCGGATTGATCGGTCGTTCTCGAACCGATGGAGTCATTTAGTTGGCTCATTTACGCCCCAAAGGGCGGGGAAACGTAGTGTTCAGGCATTTTAATCCACATCGGTGGACCGGCCCTGACGATCCAAGGGTCACTCGAGCTCTGATCCTGAGACATGGGCTAGATTGTCTCGAATCGGTTGAGGACAATCTTTTGCCTCGGTTCATAGACGGAAATCCAATTTCCAAGTACGTGACATTTGCGGTTTTAATTGTAGAACTAGTATGGCGACATGATATATGGTACCCATGCCGCCTATGATTGATACTTATGATTTGAAGTTGTTTTATACACTATGCACTTATAATAGTATCAAATGATTTGTTTTAAACGTATCAAGCATTCTTTGGCTGTTATAAGGGAAAACCCCATCCCCCGGCTTGCGTTGCATTGTGTGATAGGACCTGGGTCTTATAACAGCTTCATTTTTCTTTATTTAGCATTGCGCTGTCTGTTTTATGCACTGGTATTCTTGGGAGGAAACCCGTTCCGTGTTATACGGCGTGGTCCCTTGATTTACCTAGCTTTAAAATAAAGATTAATAACTGTTTTAGTTCTCACACCAGTCCCATGACTGACCTGAAGTTTATTGTTTTAACCTAAACTCTGGGTGCCCCTATTTTGACACGGGCAGCTAGTAGTTTTGGTTTTGCAGATTTATATTCACAGGATCCTGGTTTACAGCTGGAACGATATCCGGAAAGCTTTGTATCCGTATATCTACTTCTAGTTGTGTATTGTATTATTTTCCGCTGCTATGTATTTAAATGTAATTTAAATCTCTGATATTTCTGTGTAATATTCATTTTTACTCTGTATATTCTTGTAATCTGGTGCATTGTTGTAATATACAATGAAATGTTCTTCTGTATGCGTTCTGTTTTGTCCTGTTCTCAAACGATAGGGTGTTTCGAACGGTCTGGGTCGTTTTAGCGACTGGTTCGGACCGAGCGAAATTCCTTGCCGTCACAAGTTTGAAAATCCGATTTCAAATTTCAAATGAATGTACAAAATTCAATATAAATCGAATTTTAGTAAAACAAGAAATATTTGAATCTGTTTAATTATACCTTTCAAACGAATGTGAAAAATATAGATTTCATAACGGGAATTGAAAGTTATGTCCAGTTTAATATTTAAAATAGTCGCTATGGAATTTATATATTTTTTATTAATATATATAGCCCTTAAAAATAGCCATTTTGCAAATGACCTCCATTTTCGACGAAACCACTTTTGTTGGATCCGGAATGTCAAATTATTGCTAGATTCCAATTTTCATAATTTCTGGAATTAATATGTGATCGTAGCAAAAGAAAACGTATTTTGTCAATTTCAATCAAATGGATCGACCAGAAAATGAACATTTTTCAAACGGTCTCCATATTCGACGAAATTAGTTTTGTTAGGACCGTATCGTCAAAACAAAGCTAGATTTATTTTTCGGGAATTTTGGGAGTCAGTATGTAGCCCCAGTAAATTAAAATGTGTGTTCAAATTCAATATATATCGATTTATATTTTAATTTTAACGAAAACTGATCAAAATAGTCGAATCAGCTTACGAAACATATTCCATTATGTCCGGAATGGGGGTATTTGGCTAGGGTCAACAGTTGTTGGGTTTGATTTGGAATTCATAATGATAAACAAGTTATTTACAAATTAAAAGAATATATAAAAATATGTATATAAAGTCAAAATTTTCTCAGACCCTAGTTATCATTCAACAGGCCGCCACCAACTCGAAATTGACGATCCTCGTGCTCTGATTTAAAAACCCCAAATTCTTTAATTTTGATTCGAATTAAACCCCGACCGTCAAGCAAATATTGAAGAGATTTTTACAAGCTTCAGTTCTTTATGGGTTTCAGCATTTCTCATGAAGCAAATTAGGAGATTTTCTCCTCAAACTCAATGACTTCACCACCGATTTACTGGCGCAGGGGCCCACCGAGTTCGGGCTGCTTCCAGGCGCGGGTAGAGGCGTCGTAGCCCTTCCACATTGTGGTCTCTGATCGATGGCGCAGGCACCGAGGCAGCGGCGAAATTGAACCCTATTTCGGAGCAAAATGGGTTAAACGACGGCCTTTGTTAATTTGAGGAAGAAGGTTAATTATAACCTTAATTAATTTCACTAATTATTTATTTAAAGTGTACAATGTTTAAAAATTAATAACTTTCACGTACGAGGTCCAAATCGCACGAAACTGGATCCGTTGTGATCGTGGGGACGAGAGCTTCACAACAGGACCAACCATGTCCAATTTGGAGCACGTTAGAATTTCGGGCAAATTCAAATCCAAACTATTTAGAAATTCAGAAATAAAACTGGCGGAGTGAAAACCAAAGGTGAGAACTTCTCACTCTAGTTTTGTCTATAGTTAAATATATACTAGGATGCAGACGGTGCTTAGTAGCACCCGACACCTTTGACTGAAACCATGGATGTTTTGTTGTTTGTTTTGATGGATTTGTTTGTTTGAATTTGATTTGGGATGTGAATGAAATTGATTAGAATTGGTATGTGTATGGCGCGAGCCAGTATTAGGCGAGGGATAAGGCTAGACCTTATTCTGGTTCTAGTATCACGCTGTTACACTGCCAAATTTTTCTAAAATATGTTAGAACAACATTGTATAAATGAATTGCATAAAATATTCATGTGTTGAAATAAATATTTTATCGTTAGAAATATAATTTTTAACGTGTATATGAATGAAAATAAATATTCATTTACAAATCATATGATTTGTTTATGAACACTCATTTGACTGATATTGATTGGGGCGATATATTTTACACATCGCCCAAGTGCACAAATAATAATAATAATTTGATGGTTGAAACCCCACACGGGTATTGGGATCGATGATATTTGACGTACACCCCAATTGTTTAGTTGTATGTCAATTGATAGGTTGACGGACTGTTGTAAGCGTTAATTATTTATATTTAACGCTTATGCAGCTGTATGATGCACTCTGGATGATGGTTGATTGTTTATCATTGTTGTTGTATACATATGATGTATGAAATCCATATAAATAATATTATATGGTAATTGACTGTGTCTGATTCCAATTCGGAAAGAATGAATACTTTTAAATAACGACTATTTTAGAATAAGGAATATTTTAAAATAATATTCAATAATGGATTAAAATCTGGTTTTGATGTCTGATTTGGGATGGACACGAAAATATTGAAATGTGCATAGCCGTGTTGATTAGATTTGCGTCATTTTAACGCAAACGATATTTATATCGATTTTATTCATTTTTATAATGAATATCGAAAAGCAAATGATTTCAAATCAAATATTTTGAAAATATTATCATTTATATATTATAATGATAAGGATTATTCAATTTTGATTTAAAATTGAAAAAGAAGTTGAAATCGTTTTTAAAACGAATTTAAAACGATTTATAAAATACGTTTTAAATGGAAATCGACGAAATATATATAATGTATATATTATATATATTATATGGCCTGAATAGAACGCGCCGCGCCGCGACCGTTCGCGAATTTCGACCATTGACTTCGAATTGACATTACGGGAGATCCGACGATCGGATTCTCCTAAAACCGGAACCTTTGGGTTCGTATCGAAAAGAGATTTCCAACGAATATAAGAGATTTGAAATCTAACGGTTGGATTTTGAATTATGTCCAAATAAAATTTGGAAAAGGTCGCTGTAAGTGCAGTTCGATGACCGTTTATGGAAATCGACAGAAAGGGCCTTAATAAATTTTGTAAAAATATTAATAATTTGTGTAAAATCATAATAAATGATTTGGAAAGAATTAGGATGAAAAATTCCATATTTAAAAAGATAAAAATATATTTTTATCGAAATTAAATAGTTATTAACTAGAATTATAATCCAATTATTTTTAAATAAATAAATTGGATTGCGAAGGGGTTTTAATATAATCAGGATTTCCAATATTTGAATTGAAATGGAAATCATCTTCGTAATATTTCGATATTGGATTCCGTGATTATACGGATATTGTTATGGAAATTTGGAAGATATATTTATATCGTTATTTCCAATACGATATTTGTTGGTTTCAGAATTTGATATTGAACATAAGCCAATATAATTTCTATTCAGATGGAATGGAATGGAATTCGGTTTGGTAATAATCGAAGTGAGTTTCTGTGGAGGAAGAGTGTTAATATATATGGAATTTAAAAGGCTTTGTCGTTATTCCATTTATATTATTAGTCGGATAAAGAAAATGATATCGATTATATATGGATCTATTTCCCGTGAAGATTCCATAATTCAAGGAATGTGATTTTGGGTTTATCGTGAACTGTGTTGTAAATGACATTGGTTCATTAACCCAGTTAAAGATAGGATTTATTCCCTAGATTTGAATAATCATAACATAATGATTTTTGGGGATTAAAACTAAGTGGAGTTTTAATGAATCTTTAATTAGATTGAAATGTGAATGTGATAATTTAAATTATCAAATTCGGAGAAATGACCGAGAATGAAGTATCACCAATTTTTCTCCAAGCGATAGTAAAATCTTTAATTAGATTTGAACGAGAAATGGTAATTAATTTTACTTATAACAACATGGTGTTAGATGTGGAGTATTACCAGTTTTGCTCCATGGAATGAATAGGTTGGGATTGGGAAATAAAACAAATGATTACTTCGGTAAGGTTCGCTAATCCCGACTAGTTGGATAAACCTTAATTTTGTTTAGAATTGAAAAGATAATGAAATCTTTTGAAATGATATCCAAAGGAAGATTAAAGAATAAATTTAAAAAAAATTATCTTTGATAAAACTAATGGTAACCTTTCCCTAAAGATAAGAATATTTGAATAAAAGAATATTCTGGATTGGAATGAGGCGTATAATGTGTGTTTATATCACTTGATTATAATATACGCGGGTTATTCGAAAAGGCCAGGTTTATACCCATTCTGAATAACTAATACGACGATAAGTCGACGATGAAGACGGTGGTAGAAGACTGGAGGTCTTCACATCGTTTGGTTGATTACTGATGTCTTGATTAGGCTGTACACCCAGGACGAGGTAATAAGTGGTGATCGTCCAGACGTACTTGGAGATCGACCGGATATGCGAGGACCCAGCTCTCTCATGTATTGGACATATGGGATGAGGAATAAGGCGCCTTCGGTTTCGTTCAGACCCAGAACGAACTTGTAAATGGATCTGTGTCTGACATTGGATTTTATTCTATGTTGATTGATCTCTATTAAATATATATCTGCTTGGTGGCAGAGAATTTATTCTCTTGCTTAACACCCTTCTCTGAGACGTACGAGCTTAGAGGTTATATATCGATAGACATCAGTCGCATGGCGTGAATTACCTGTGTGGCATGCTGAGATGAAAATGATCAAGGCTTTTGTTGAAAAGCAGAGTCTTGTGGTTGATGATCAAAGCACAGCCTTAAATGGCATAGCTTTGTGTATTGCGTTAATTCGCGAGCCTCACACCCCGGTATGAACCAGAAATGGGAGAGGACTGCAGGGAGGACATGAGTTTTTTTCTAGCTAGGAGTGGTGTCATGGTATGGATCCCAGACATTTTTACTTATGCGGATGATGGAAAGCGAGGTACCTCAGATATATCGGTCACTACGGGGCCGATGGATGGATATGGTCGATAGACTTACCAGACTTACGCCCCATAGGGCAGGGAAACACATTGTTCAGGAATAACCAATCCTCAAACGTAAGTGAGGATCGACCCTGATGATCCAAGGTACAGTTGCGGCTGTTCCCAAGACATGGTAGGCTAGATTGTCTCGAAGCCGTAAGGACGATCCCTTGCCTTGGTTCATAGATGGAATCCAATTTCCAATACGTGACATTTCAGTTTTAATTGTAGAGCCTAGTATGGCGACATAGTGGGATGGGGCACTATGGCGTATATGATTGATAAATTTATATTTGAAGTTGATTTCTTCACTTATAGTAATAATAAAAGATGAAATTTCATGTATCAAGCATTATTTGGCTATTATAAGGTAAAACTCTATCCTCCGGCTTGCGTTGCATTGTGTGATGGGACCAGAGTCTTATAATAGCTTCATTGTTCTTTATTTATCATTGCGCTGTTTGTTTTATGCATTGGTATTCTTGGGGGTAAACCTGTTCCGTGTTATACGGCGTGGTCCCTTGATATACTTAACTTTAAAATCAAATTAATAACTATTTTAGTTCTTACACCAGTCACATGACTGACCTGGAGTTTATTGTTTTAACCTAAACTCCGGGTGCCCTTATTTTCCACACGAGCAGCTAGTAGTTTCGGTTTTGCAGATATTATATTCACAGGATCCTGGATTTACGGCTGGAACTATATTCAGAAAGCTCTGTATCCGTGTATTTCTTTCAGTTGTGTTATGTATTATTTTTCCGCTGCATGGTAATTATTTAATCTCTGATATTTTTCTGATGTATAATATTTATTCATACTCTGGAATATTCTTGTACTCTGATGTAAATTGTTGTAATAACAATGAAATGTTCTTCTGTTTGTTTTCTGATTTGTCGTGTTCTCAATTCAATCCGTGCTTTCCCGCAAGGGTGATTTTGGGTCGTGTCATCTATTAATTACAAGAAGTGGATTTCTGGTCTGCTATTAGATACCCAAACACGGACTTCTGTTCGGGACTTCTCTTGTTAACAGATATGGATTTCTAGAATCCTTATTACCATGCCCAAGTAAGGGGTCAAGCCTGCAATCCCATTTTTGCAAGAGAATTTCTTAATCGGTACTTAGGACAATACATCAAACCTTTTGTTTTAAACCTAGCAACAAAATCTACATCTTCTTAACACCTCATATAGGGATGTCCTTTAAACTCACATTATGCATGAGTGCTATTTAATTACTAATGGTCATCTCACTTTATCACAAGTGCATCTATTACTTAGTTATGATCCAGATAACAACCCACATGGGTTGTATAGGTTATCATACACATCCAACAAAACTAATTTTATTCTTAAAGCCATTTCATAGATAACACAAGAACTAAACCTTTATGCCATCTTTATATCATTTACTATGCAAACTGGGTCAAAGCAGCACTCAACACAATGTGGACGAAACATTGAACATTACGCAAGAGACTAATGCAGGAAATATTAGTGGTTATGTTTTGGGCAGAAAAAGGCAAAGAAGGTTAACATGCAGATTAAAATAGATTCTTCAGAATCTCTATTATTTCCAGAAGTGGAGCTCTGGTCTTCTATTTCAAATGAGAGAATTTGGACTTCAGGATTTCTATTATTTCCAGGAAAGAATCACTAGTTTAGCATCCGGAACATTCAAATATGTTTTTCAGTTCCTCCACTTGTTACTATAAGCATATTCCTAATTTTCTATTGCAAACATACAAGTTTGGATCTCAGATTATTATATAACATTTTCAAAGAATGGACTATTGGTGCTAACCATATTAATTGCAATCCTGGATTTCCTATCTCTATTGCAGAGGAATACCTTAACACTCCGAAATACATATTATAAAAGTTCACGTGGATTAATCATCAAGTTCGCATATCATATAGTTAAACCTATAAGGTTTCACAATTTAAAGCTTAAAATCCAGTGCTACCGTCCGAGCAGACTTAACATCCTTTCTTATATCATTATTTTGGGTTACACTAAAGCTGATAACAAAATTTCCCTAGTATTTCTTGAGTTGTAGAACATATGATATAGGAATCACAAGACTTTGTCCTAAAGAACAAAGGCTTCTTTATAGTAGGGGGCTAAATATTAACACCAAAATTTGCATCGGCCAAGTATAAAGAAGCGGAAGTTCCTAAACCAAAAAACCAAGGGTTCTAGGCAGTAAAAGCTAGAATTAAACAGAAAGAACCTTGAAGAAGGCTAAAGCAGAACCAAAAAGGTAAAGTCTATGGACACAGCTTGGTCGATACCAATAAAGGAGCGGATAAGAACAATGTCGTTTCTTTATGTACAGGTAGACATGTAGGAGAGTTAAGGTAGGAGGCTTGGTCCGCTGTGCTAAATATCTTGGTTGGCATGAAGTGAAATATGGAAGCAGAACGACTTGGGGAAGAAAATTGAGTAGGCTGAATGTGTGGTTTTTACTTAGACGTGAAGGAATTTATGTTTTATTATTCATATTTTATACCATACTGATATTTTATGTTTCTAAATACACACCGTTCCACACGAACTCCAAATGCAAAGAAAATGTACGCACCACTACGTCGTAATTCTCCGGTCCCAATGAAATTAATTTCGTTAAAAACGAACTCCGTTTGGACAACGACGTTATTTTAATTTATCGGTTCACCTTTAAAATGCACATATAAATAAAACTACTCCAATTGTTTCCAAATTGGAAATCTAGCAATAACTAGCTATAAGTATTATAATAAAATTCGTTTTGTCTAAAACAGATATCGGTTGAAAAATTGTTATTTCTAGGCATATATAATATCGATTAAATATAATTTAATTCCAAAACAATTCAATTTAAATAATAAAAAAGTTGTTATTATCGTATTTCTCGAGATGAAACATTATACAACTTCGAAATTGACCAATATAGATTTTAAACTCGATATTTAATAATTTGGATTAACGATATTCAAATATACATAAAAACCCTTTTATTAAATAAATGCTATCGTTTCTAAACGAATTCCATAGGGACTATTCAAAAATTTGAATTGGACATAACTTACAATCTATAATATGAAATCTCCATTTTTCTCTTACATTAGAAAAATATAATCATATAGATTTTAACATTTCTTGTTTCGAAGAATTCCCACTTATATCAGATTATGTATATTCAATTAAAGTTCAAAACTCAATATTATGAACTACCACGACGTTACGAGCTCAAATTGTAATTAAATATTAAATTATATGTTCGGACTCCATTTTTGGTAAGTAAATTCGATATATAATTCATTTATATTACCAAATCACTATTTAAAACGAATTTAAATATTCATGATTAACGTTTAAAATTCTGGGACGTTGCATTCTTCCCCCCTTAAAAGAATTTCGTCCTCTAAATTGCAAGATAAGAAGAATGCTCCGAACCCAATTATTTTAAATTAATTATTTTTGAATTTCCATCAGAATAAATTCAAACTCTTAAAAAAATTCGAATTTTTTTGCCAGCGCCTCTTTTGTGTGGTTCAATCGGTATAACTACAATTGCCACTCAGGGCCTCAACCTCTCCAAAAGAAAACCAAAAACCAACTGGCTACCCAACTCAGGGATATAAAATCAATCACTCCAATCAATGTACTAAGGTTTACCTATTTATTGGGCAACTCAATTCCAATTTAGAAGCAAATCAATGAACTCTTTGTGTTCCAATCTGTACTTCAATTCTGTATAACCAAATCAACTCCATAGCCTTGTGGAATATGTACTTAACTCAAATTACAATGCAAGTAATAATCCAGGGTAAAATAATTCTGTTTCATTTCACAACTGATTTATTTCCAATTCATTATACTGGAATTTAGTTTCAATTCATTCAACTTTTTTTTTTGACTCGTTTGATGAATTTTATCCAACCAATCCAACATCCGAATAACAAACAACTAAATCATTTGAATTATATTCAACACCGATACTTAATGGAATGCATGCACTTTGGTTTAACAAACATTAATAACAATTGATTAATATCCGATTGATTTCCATTATTATCCATTCGATTTTCAAATCCCAAATCTATTTTATTCAATTCCATTTCTTAAGTTAATTTAAATTTCAAACAAATCAATCAAAACAACCAAACAACCAATATTAATATAATTTAAGAAAATTATTTCCTTTGTCTATATAAAAATATAAATTGGGCAAAATTATTTCATTTACCCTCTTTGTAAAACAATATTGTGTCAATTGCCAGTTCAATATGGTTTTGCCACATATACTTAAACCGATCAAATAACACAATGCAAAACATATTTTTTATAAAATCTACAAAAACACTCTCTCTTATATACACTCATACTCAATCACGGGTGGTACTAACCCTATTTATAACGAGTTATGCCATAGAGCCAAGGTTACTACTCAACCAATAGCTCTGTAGATACCAACTGTACAGGCCCACAAATCCGTACCCTTTGAGTTGACTAATATTACACACGTTCAACCCAAAGTGCACGAAAATACGAATGTTTAATAGAAAGAAAATTAGAGGATGAGAAAATGAAGAAAGAAACATTAGAATAGAAGAATAAGAAGAAGATGAAGAACCAACACCACACACAGTCACACATCGCAGCGGAATAAAATATAATATAGAATAAATCTTTGTTAAAAGCTTAAAAAATACTTGCAATCATCAAGGTACATGAATACATCTGGATAGTTATAATAGTAAGTCCTCAAATACAACTCACAGCGGAATAAATACTAGATGATATCATATGTCCGAACTTCTCCATCTCATCTTCTGAACTTCACAAAATCTAATAACCTGCACCTATAAAACTCGGACTGACCCGAGCATTACAAACGCCATGGATCAGTCTGGTGAACCAGCGTTAGAAAACTAACTAAGTTTAAGCATCAGCCAAATTGCTTAATTTTAGAAAATACCTTTTGAAAGAAAAGGATAATAGTAAGAACATCCCACACATAAACGTGGACGATTTTTACCTTACTATAACCCAAAACATTTTTGATATGAAAATCTGGTGATATTACAATAGTTTCTATCAAATAAATAAGAAAATAGCTGAATGCTTGCATCTCACGCTCGACATACATAGTCTAAAATTGAAAACCACAGGGCGCTTATTAGAGATTGAATTCCGAGTATGATAAGGTATGGAACCACCTTCCTATCAGTGCACTCTAGAGGGGATACACTGGGGTTCAACAAGAACATCTTGCAACCCGACCACACATGATCGATCACTTATTTAGCTTGGGTGGACTGAATGTATAATGACCCATAGTGGTAGCTAGCCAACCATTCCGAAGGCTGCAACAGCGAAAAGAATAAGAAGAAAAAAGGAATTTTTATTGATGGTGATAATACACCCTTCTTGGGTGCGACCCAACTAGCCATGTTGCCTGCCTGATTTTTGTCATTTCCCGATTGATGAGGCTTGACGCTACGATTACCTACCTTGTTAGATCAGAACATCAAATATTGAATGCCACATCGTCAGACCCATCAAATCACTAATTGACGTCCTCAAAAATACACTGGGTACGTTTAAAGAAATCAATGTACGTGAACATCTGGAAATACTCTGTCAGACACTCGTCCATACAAGTCATCCAAGAATAGGATGAATCGAAGGCACCCTCCTACCGCATCCAAAGGATCGATAGCGAGTAGTCCTTGCAAATCCACAAAATCTCACTCACGATCGAATCACCTCAGAATACCTCTGGTTGCGCTCTAGAGAATATTCGACAAGTAATCCTTCTGCTTATGAAGATCCACTGTCTTCAATTGCTCCACCTTCATCAACATCTTTCGTCTTCATTGTTTACGTATTTCCTGGTTGGAATGGTTTTTGAATATAATTACGATCCTGATCTTTACATACCAACAATCGATTTGGCCAGATTATGACAGTCGTTGATTTAGCTATCAAAATAAACAACCATCACCTATAAGAAAATAAAGTGGATTCATTGGTTCAATATACAACGTCATTTGGCCTCTTTAGTTAAACAACTTTTTAATTAAATTTCTAAACCTTCAAACTTTTGGAATATCAATTTTTCACTTCTTATTTCCAAATCAATTTATTCAAATTATAACTCTTCGAATTATAGTTTATAATATTCTGCACGGAAATATTAATTTAATTCCCTCAACTACCCTCGTTTCTAAACTAATATCATCCTTAGATAATCATGATGTAGTTCAAGTTTGGGTATTTTATTTACCTCTTAGACCTGGAGTCGACAACATTCTTATCTTCGAATAGACATAAGTTTATTAATGAATCCCAGATTTCAGTAACTATTCCAGAGTTCCACTTGCCATAGAATCCCTTTTTATAACCACTTATCTTAGTTTTGTTTTAAGTAAACTCTATTTCACATCTAAAATAATCATATTTAGATCCTACCGTTAGATCTTCACTTTTATAATCAAATTCGATCCACTTAAGCTTCCGTTCAATTTCAACTCTCATTAAATCTTGTTTAAAATTTCTCTTTTATAGGTTTACTTTCAAGAAATAAATCAAAATTCTAACTCATATAAATATGAGTAAAACTTAATTAAAATTCTTTAACATACGAATATTTATATACACGTTTTATAATTACTAGATAAAAAAATTATTTATTTCCTTTAATAAACCTTTATTCAAATAATTTATATAAAATAGATTTCAAACTCTATCTTCAGTTATGAAAACAAATTTTATAATTTCCCTTTTTATTGATTGACGGTAAATCAATCTTTATAAAACGATTCGATCTTAGGCCATATGCCGGTAATTACTCAACCAGTATCATCTGTTGGTTAATATCAAACAAGTGTTGAGTTTGGATTCAACCATCAACAATCTATCAGATTGATTAAACAGTTCATATAATATGAAAGTAAACAACATATTTGAGGAATCCGGTTGGATCCCTCCAACCTATCCTTCCATGCATCAAAATGGGTTACATCGATTTCAATACAGCAGTATATTTATTTTTATTCATCATGATAAACAGAAATAATCAGTTTCACTAATAACAATCAAACAATCAATTAATAACAACCAACCAAGCATCCAATTATTTAGTTAATACATTTATTTTATTATAAACATAAAAATAATAATTTCAATTTGGTTTATTTAACCAACGTTTAATTTAATCAATGAATATTAAAAATATTCAGCATACATGCATATAGTAATCCAATCATCAACCATTAGCAAACAATGCACACAATATATGTAACACCCCGTAATTCTGTAACATTAAGTTTCATAAATTAAAGTATAATTAAATCTTAGAAGAAGAATCAAGGGAAACGGGTTGCGCCATTACGTTCGTCTCGAAATTTTGCTTGGAAATGAGTTCGAGTTTTTGAGAAACGGAGTCTGTATGAGGAAGATATGACCCTCCGAAGTTTCAGAAATTTTCAGAATAAAAAACAGCTCGAGATTCGAATTCAAAACCTAGAATAGGCTGGACGGGAAATTTCCCGCCCAGGACCAGGTCGACCTGGGGGTCGACCATAGTGTCGACCTCCCAGCGTCCAGGTCGACCATAGTGTCGACCTAGGGGTCGACCTGGTGCTGAAACCCAGTTTTGAGCCGGGGTTCATTCTGATGTTTCTGGTCTCATTTTCAGTATAGATTTGTCCACCTAATCCTATATAAACAGCCCCTAGCCTCATTCTCTTTACACCATTCTTCTCTAACCTTATGCTGCACAAATTCTTGATGGACATGTCTTCTTCTTCTTCCTCTTCAAATTAAATTATAAATAAATGAAAATAAAATGTGAAGATTATTTCTTGAAGACTACGGCTAGGAATTGCAAATTGGAGATTCAAATCAAGATTAAAGCTTTAAGAAGGGAATCAAAGGCTAATTCAACGGCTTGGAGCAACGTCACGCAAATTATAGCAAATCACCAATGCTATTTGATTATCCTTTCTGAAACCGATCAATGTAAGTCGGTTACTTTTTAGATTTGAACGTCTAGATCTATTTGTGGCATGTAATTAAATGGATATAAGAATATGCCTGATCCTCTCATTTGAATCTGTGCTTGTATATGCCTTTGGATCTAATTAATAATTATTGTGATTAATTACCGATGAGACTATGCCTATGCCTATGACGTTGAAACTATTGTTAATGGCCTAAGACTATGACTGTGAACATAAGACTATGCCTATGCCTATGACTATGAACATAAGACCTTTGCCTACGACCATGATTCATGACTATGAGATTTTTGGCTATGATTATGAACATAAGACTATTGTCTATGACCATGACTTTGAAATTATTACAGTTAATTGCCTATGACTATTTAGTATAATTGCCTATGACTATTTTGGTTAATTATCCACGACTATTGTGGTTAATCGCCTATGATTCATAACTATGAGATTTCTACCTCTGAACATGACTAAGACTATTATGGTTCATTGTTTATGCCCATAACACTGTTTTTACAAACCATGTTGTACACCGAACTAGCATTTTGTTGGATCTCATACCTAGGGTGTGACATGCTTTGTTTATTCCTATTCACTATTATGTACACCAAAACCATTGGATCCATTATCCTTGCATTTGGCTCGCTTTTGTATGCCTATTCTTTTATGTCAAATCTCATGTTTATCCTCTATTCCTTTTTTAAGTTTCATTTCATAAGTATTTAGAAAACTTGTGAAATCATGGTATACGTACGTTATGAATGCGGGGTTATTTGGGTATAACATGAAATCTATATTATTTGGCATAATTTAGAGCATGTATTATAACATGACTATTAGATGCAAATTGGGGTAATTTGACGTGAATTATAAAAGATGTAATTTGATATATTGAATCTAGTATTGGCGAGGAAATTAAGCTTTATGCATAAATTGTAAACTAGAGTATCAAATCTAGTTTTGACATGAACTGTAAATGGGAATACTAGATCTAAATTGGCATAAAACTGCAAGTTGGGTTAAATGATAGGTAAATCAAGATTTGGGCCTAGAATATAGGTATGTTAGTGGGCATGACAAATGAATATGATATAGGCCAAATTTGTTTAAAAGAGTTGTTAGCAATTTACATATAGACAAAAACGATAAATATGTAAATCTAGGAAAGACGAATATGCCTAACCCGAGGTTAGATTGAGTTACAGTATAAGACTGCCCGGAACCGCCCGGCAAATCCAGCAACCGTAACAATATCTATCTAATGTGGGTGGTTAGAGCATTGAGCCCAAAAGGACCCGAGGTTAGGCTGAGTTGCGGTGTAAATCTGCCCGGAACCGACCGACACATCCAGTGACCCCAACAATATCTGTCTAATGTGAGTGGTTGGTGCTTTAAATGAATAATTAAAAGCTAAGAAACAGTTAAGCTAGAATGGGAGGGTTAAGTCCATAGGAACACTTAACCAACTTAACATGTTAACAAGACAAGACTTGTAGGGGTTAAATAATCGTTATAACATGTTGACTATACAAGTGGATGAGATTAAGAAAAGGTTTAACCGTTATAACATGTTAACTAGACTAGAAGGTGGGGTTAAGTAAAACACACTTAGCCAATTTAACATGTTAACTAGACTAGATGGTGGAGTTAAGCAAACTTAGAACACTTAGCCATCATAGTGTGGAAAATGAACAAGGTTAAGTTAAAACATGAAGGGACAATACTTAACCATAGAACATGTGAATTAAACAGATGTTAGGGTTAAGTTAACCGTTAGAACATGTTAGCTAAATAGATGGGCTGGGTTAAGTTAAAAGGAACACTTAACCAATGCAAAATGAAGGGGTGGGGTTAAGTAATAAGAAATACTTAACCAATATAACTTGATTTGTGGTAGGGTTAAGTCAACATGAACTCCTGATAACACTTAACCAATTTAACATGGCAAACGAATGGGTTAAGATAACTTGAATTGACTAGTAACACTTAACCAATCCAATAGGACGAGGAAAAAGAACTAAGTTGTAAACCTTAGTAGAACACGAGAAAGGAGCGAACGTCCATCTGATCTTAAAGAAGGCTCCAACAAACTGGTTTACAAAGCACGCGGCTTCGAGTGGACGTGAGGGTACTCTTGGTATCCCTCTGTGAGGCTGCAGATGATCCGCCTGGGCTCACAGAGGTTAAGGTTTGCGTTAGAAGAACCAAGGGTATGCCTTGGTTGCAATATAAGGCAACCTAAAGACTAGGATGGACTAGCGTGATTCGGCGAGACCAGTAGCCCTGTGATAGCAACTCGTCGTCTACCTACCATCTTGAGTCAATCGAGATATGTGAAGCGGAAAGGGTGAGAACTCCAAAAGACCATATACTTGCTATCTAGTTATGGTTGCGGATGGCCATAGGTTAGTGGGGCATAGGGGGGCATGCGTATAGTTCTCATTTTTCAAGGTGTGCCTTTCATTAGTTGAGGGAGGGGTCAGGTGGGACCATTGCCACTGGAAAAACAGACCTTAGCATCTGGATCGAAAGATATCTGAAAGCTCCTGACCGACTTCCGTGTTTCTTGATTTGCCCTGACACGAGACTCGGGTCGCTCATATAGAGGACATGTGCATCTAGACAGCAATAACGATCCACGACACATACGTGGGGAAAGTCTAGGAACATATACCACTCTGGGTAGTGTGTCCTAGATCAGGGGCGTTGTTCGATAGGTAGCATAATCCCTATTTGGACCTAGGTCGCAAAAACCCTAAAATCCGAGAAGCATTAGATAAGTCGCGTAAACCCTAGTTGAATCTAGAATGCGCTCGATAGAAAACCCTAGATTAGATCTGGGTAATAAATAATAGATGTACACCTGAAACAACCACAATTTCGGGGATTGGGATCACGTTATTGTTTTATCAGTTTATACAGATTACTAGTTAGGTGGTGTAGAGATATAGAAATTAGAATAACAAGGTAGTAGCGAAGCAGAGAAAGTACAGAAGTGCATCCAGTTTATCTTACTTATCATATCTTGGGCTAAACTTATGATTGCCGTCATCATGGTGTTGTCTTGTATTCAGTTAAATTCATGTCATGTTGCTTTTACCTATTCACATGCTGAAAGTTACTGAACTTACCAGACTTTATGTCTGACTTTGTATTCTTTCGCTTTCTTGTCTTCCGTTCCCCCCCCCAGGTTCGCAGGGTGGGAATATTACTACTTAGTCCAGTTTTCCTTCCAAGCTGAAGATTAGTCGAAGTTTTGCTTGGATTCTCTTTTCCATTGCTATGGCTGGCTCACGCTGCATTGGGGAATATAAATTTTATTTTATGCTTCTTTATTTTGTAAGACAGATATTCTGGTATTGGAAAACAATTGTTATACAAACTATTTTATCAATAATGTAAAGTTCTATTTTCTGCTGTTTCAATTTTGTCTGTCTTGTAATTTATCTGTATCTTTTACCTATAACTCTCCACAGAAGTTAAGGCATTCCCTTTGTGAGTGACCTTAACGGATGTGGGGTGTTACACGTGGTATCAGAGCTGAAGGTTACAAAATATTTTATCAATAAAGTAAAGTTCTATTTTTCGTTGTTTCAATTTTGTCTGTCTTGTAATTTATCTGTATCTTTTACCTATAACTCTCCACAAAAGTTAAGGCATTCCCTTTGTGAGTGACCTCAACGGATGTAGGGTGTTACACGTGGTATCGGAGCTGAAAGTTACCGGATCAGATTAAAGATTTGAAAAATTATTTTCAAAACGATTTTAAAAGAAGCATTTTCAAAAGAAAAGTTTTGTTTTAAAGGCATATTCCCCAAAATCCATACGCACTATTTTCTGATCCTCTGTTTGAATTCTTGTCCCCTTCTTTCTTGAGTCTTTGGGGCTCCTGGCTTTCTGGGAGGTAACCTCATCGCGTCACAGTTCCGTAGGCTTGATAAGACTACGATACCTATCGAAGGGCAAAGTAGTGCCCGACTTCCATCTATAGCCATAGTAATTTCACTTGCAGCTAGTTTTCTTTTAAGCTTTGAAGGGTTTTCCATGTGATGGAGGCAGCTTTTGAGAAACTTGTCAATATGATTACACAGGGATGGTAAAGATGAGGATGAGGGAGTTTGGCTAGGGATCTCAACGCAAGGATAAGAAATTCATGGATATAAACTCAACTCACGAAGAAAGAAAGAATAGTAAAACACTAAGACAAGAGGAGGTATCTTTATGGTATAACGACAAGGGCAAGGACGAGGGACAGGATTTTCAGAAGGGAGAGTGCATGCTTCCACCACCAGAATACCTGATAGAGAGATAGTAAAAGTCTCTATTGGAAAAGTTTAGCTTTTCGTTTTGATCAACCATTTAGCACTCTTTTGATCTTAGCGCTTCACATTTGTTCATATCTACTTCCATAGTTGAGTCTCTACACCTTAGTACTTGTATAGTAGAAGATCCCATTAGTGTCTCAAATCCAATTGGTGGTTCGGCCCGTTTACCTTTGGTTCGTAAGGATTTGAGAATAACTGTATTAAGTGTTGAGTTTAAGCGTAATGCTTATGTTTTTGGTTCCATGGGCTATGAGTTGATTCTAGGCATGGGTTGGCTGGCTAGTAATTCTGAAAGGAGGGTAGTTAGACTTTTGACTTGCCTTGGAAATACCCTCGAGATTCCGCGTAAAGAATCAGTTAGGCTTAGCTAGCTAGAATCGCTTAATGCATTTATCGACGATTTGCAATCCGTTAGGGTAGTCCATGAGTACACAGATGTTTTTGATTAGGTTAGGAGTTTACCCCTAAAACGCAGGATAGACTTCCGCATGTATCCAGTTGACAATGAAAAGCCAGCTATCCGATCAACGACAGTTTTGGAAATGGAGGTCAAGAAACTTCGCAATCGTGAAGATTAATTAGATAAGGAATAGTGAAGCTCAAGAAGATGCGACTTAGAAGACTGAAGATTAGATACATGCATCATACCCTTTTTCTTAAGGGTACATCCTTGATCTCTTTTTCTAGGAATTTTATACATACTTTCTAGCTTTTAAGGTATATCCTCTAGGGAGTATCATCGATTCTTAGGTAGAAGCCAATGGATGTAAATATGTATTTGAAACATGTTATGATTGATGGTTGCAAATGGTTGCTCGTGGATGCATATACACACCATAGGCGCTAGAACGACTCAGTCACTTTCTTATTGCATTTGCATATATGTATTTTCTTAACGGGTTTAACTTGATATGTTATCATATGGATGTTGCATATGGATGAATGGCTATGCACACATGTAGTATTTACATAACTAGGGATGCTTGCATACATGATTGGACGCATGGCACTGACATAATTCGCATTAAGGAGGTCAACTGAATCAGTAGACCGCCTGATTTTGCATTAGATAAAGACATATACACACACTATGCATATGAACATGAAAGCATTAGAAATCTTTTTAAGGACAATGAATGCCTGTGATTGAATGGTTGAGTAGATGGGTGATTGGATGGTAGGACACATTCTTCCTAACTTGAAGATTTCAGGGACGAAATACTTTTAAGAGGGGGAGAATGTAACACCCCGTAATTCTGTAACATTAAGTTTCACAAATTAAAGTATAATTAAATCTTAGAAGAAGAATCAAGGGAAACGGGTTGCGTTCGTCTCGAAATTCTGCTTGGAAACGAGTCCGAGTTTTCGAGAAACGGAGTCTGTATGAGGAAGATATGACCCTCCGAAGTTTCCGAAATTTTCAGAATCAAAAACAGCTCGAGATTAGAATTCAAATTTCGAATTCAAAACCCAGAACAGGCTTGGCGGGAAATTTCCCGCCCAGGACCAGGTCGACCTGGGGGTCGACCATAGTGTCGACCTCCCAGGGACCAGGTCGACCATAGTGTCGACCTGGGGGTCGACTGGTGCTGAAACCCAGTTTTGAGCCTGGGTTCATTCTGATGTTTCTGGTCTATTTTTCAGTCTAGATTCGTCCGCCTAATCCTATATAAACAGCCCCCTAGCCTCAATCTCTTTACACCATTCTTCTCTAACCTTATGCTGCACAAATTCTTGACGGACATGGCTTCTTCTTCTTCTTCAAATTAAATTATAAATAAATTAAAATAAAACGCGAAGATTATTTCTTGAAGACTACGACTAGGAATTGCAAATTGGAGATTCAAATCAGGATTAAAGCTTTAAGAAGGGAATCAAAGGCTAATTCAACGGCTTTGAGCAACGTCAGGCAAATCATAGAAAATCACCAACGCTATTTGATTATCCTTTCTGAAACCGATCAATGTAAGTCGGTTACTTTTTAGATTTGAACGTCTAGATCTATTTATGGCATGTAATTAAATGGATATAAGAATATGCCTGATCCTCTCATTTGAATCTGTGCTTGTATATGCCTTTGGATCTAATTAAGAATTATTGGGATTAATTACCGATGAGACTATGCCTATGCCTATGACGTTGAAACTATTGCTAATGGCCTAAGACTATGACTGCGAACATAAGACTATGCCTATGACTATGAACATAAGACCTTTGCCTACGACCATGATTCATGACTATGAGATTTTTGGCTATGATTAAGAACATAAGACTATTGTCTATGACCATGACTTTGAAATTATTACAGTTAATTGCCTATGACTATTTAGGATAATTGCCTATGACTATTTTGGTTAATTATCCATGACTATTGTGGTTAATCGCCTATGATTCATAACTATGAGATTTCTACCTATGACCATGACTAAGACTATTACGGTTCATTGTTTATGCCCATAACACTGTAGTTAGAAACCATATTGTACACCGAACTGGCATTTTGTTGGATCTCATACCTAGGGTGTGACATGCTTAGTTTATTCCTATTCACTATTATGTACACCAAAACCATTGGATCCATTATCCTTGTATTTGGCTCGCTTTTGTATTATGGCAAATCTCATGTTTATCCTCTATTCCTTTTTTCAGTTTCATTTCATAAGTATTTAGAAAACTTGTGAAATCATGGTATACGTACGTTATGAATGCAGGGTTATTTGGGTATAACATGAAATCTATATTATTTGGCATAATTTAGAGCATGTTTTATAACATGACTATTAGATGCAAATTAAGGTAATTTGACGTGAATTATAAAAGATGTAATTTGATATATTGAATCTAGTATTGGCGAGGAAATTAAGCTTTAGGCATAAATTGTAAACTAGAGTATCAAATTTAGTTTTAACATGAAATGTAAATGGGAATACTAGATCTAAATTGGCATAAAACTGCAAGTTGGGTTAAATGATAGGTAAATCAAGATTTGGGCCTAGAATATAGGTATGCTAGTGGGCATGACAAATGAATATGATATAGGCCAAATTTGTTTAAAAGAGTTGTTAACAATTTACATATAGACAAAAAGGATAAATATGTAAATCTAGGAAAGACGAATATGCCTAACCCGAGGTTAGATTAAGTTACGGTATAAGACTGCCCGTAACCGCCCGGCAAATCCAGCAACCGTAACAATACCTATCTAATGTGGGTGGTTAGAGCATTGAGCCCAAAAGGACCCGAGGTTAGACTGAGTTGCGGTGTAAATCTGCCCTGAACCGACCGGCACATCCAGTGACCGCAACAATAACTGTCTAATGTGAGTGGTTGGAGCTTTAAATGAATAATTTAAAGCTAAGAAACAGTTAAACTAGAATGTGAGGGTTAAGTCCATAGGAACACTTAACCAACTTAACATGTTAACAAGACAAGACTTGTAGGGGTTAAATAATCGTTATAACATGTTGACTATACAAGTGGATGAGATTAAGAAAAGGTTTAACCGTTATAACATGTTAACTAGACTAGAAGGTAGGGTTAAGTAAAACACACTTAGCCAATTTAACATGTTAACTAGACTAGAAGGTGGAGTTAAGCAAACTTAGAACACTTAGCCATCATAGTGTGGCAAATGAACATGGTTAAGTTAAAACATGAAGGGACAATACTTAACCATAGAACATGTGAATTAAACAGATGTTAGGGTTAATTTAACCATTAGAACATGTTAGCTAAACAGATGGGCCAGGTTAAGATAAAAGGAACACTTAACCAATTCATGATGAAGGGGTGGTGTTAAGTAATAAGAAATACTTAACCAATATAACTTGATTTGTGGTAGGGTTAAGTCAACATGAACTACTGATAACACTTAACCAGTTTAACATGGCAAACGAATGGGTTATGTTAACTTGAATTGACTAGTAACACTTAACCAATCCAATAGGACGAGGAAAAAGAACTAAGTCGTAAACCTTAGTAGAACACGAGAAAGGAGCGAACGTCCATCTGATCTTAAAGAAGGCTCCAACAAACTGGGTTACGAAGCACGCGGCTTCGGGGGGATGTGAGGGTACTCTTGGTATCCCTCTGTAAGGCTGCAGATGATCCGCTTGGGCTCATAGAGGTTAAGGTCTGCGTTAGAAGAACCAAGTGTATGCCTTGGTTGCAATATAAGGCAACCTAAAGACTAGGATGAACCAACGTGATTCGGCGAGTCCAGTAGCCCCGTGATAGCAACTCGTCGTCTACCTACCATCTTGAGTCAATCGAGATACATGAAGCGGAAAGGCGGAGAACTCCAAAAGACCATAGACTTGCTATCTAGTTATGGTTGTGGATGGCCATAGGTTAGTGGGGCATAGGGGGGCCTGCATATAGTTCTCATTTTTCAAGGTGTGCCTTTCATTAGTTGAGGGAGGGGTCAGGTGGGACCATAGCCACTGGAAAAACAGACCTTAGCATCTGCATCGGCAGATATCTGAAAGCTCCCGACCGAGTTCCATGTTTCCTGATTTGCCCTGCCACGAGACTCGGGTCGCACATATAGAGGACATGTGCATCTAGACAACGATAACGATCCACGACACATATGTGGGGAAAGTCTAGGAACATATACCACTCTTGGTAGTGTGTCCTAGATCAGGGGCGTTGTTCGATAGGTTGCATAATCCCTAATTGGACCTAGGTCACAAAAACCCTAAAATCCGAGAAGCATTAGATAAGTCGCGTAAACCCTAGTTGAATCTAGAATGCGCTTGATAGAAAACCCTAGATTAGATCTAGGTAATAAATAATAGATGTACACCTGAAACAACCACTATTTCGGGGATTGGGATCACGTTATTGTTTTATCAGTTTATACAGATTACTAGTTAGGTGGAGCAGAGATATAGAAATTAGAATAAAAAGGTAGTAGCGAAGCAAATAAAGTATAGAAGTGCATCCAGTTTATCTTACCTTATCACATCTTGTGCTAAACTTATGATTGTCGTCATCATGGGGTTGTCTTGTATTCAATTAAATTCACGTCATGTTGCTTTTACTTGTTCACATGCTGAAAGTTACTGAACTTACCAAACTTTATGTCTGACTCTGTTTTCTTTCGCTTTCTTGTCTTCCGTTTGCCCCTAGGTTCGCAGGGAGGGAATATTACTACTTAGTCCAGTTTTCCTTCCAAGCTGAAGATTAGTCGAAGTTTTGCTTGGATTCTCTTTTCCATTGCTATGGCTGGCTCACGCTACATTGGGGGGAAATAAATGTTATTTTATGCTTCTTTATTTTGTAAGACAGATATTCTGGTATTGGAAAACAATTGTTGTACAAACTATTTTATCAATAAAGTAAAGTTCTATTTTCCGCTGTTTCAATTTTGTCTGTCTTGTAATTTATCTGTATCTTTTACCTATAACTCTCCACAGAAGTTAAGGCATTCCCTTTGTGAGTGACCTTAATGGATGTGGGGTGTTACAATATAAAATCCCAGCTTATAGGAAATATAAGCGGGATAAACTGAGTGAGTTATACTCACCTTGGGTTTCCATTTGTTGTCAAAACAGTTAGTTTTAGTCAAATTAAATAGGTATTTAATTTGACTTGAAATTCCAGTGGCTTCCATTTCTGATCAAAATAGTTTCAATACGTAATGCTCTTCAATACGGTTCTAATGCAACTGACGGTGTCGAATTCTACTCCATAATTTCTCCTCCCCTACTTCTGCTTGCTTTCTTCTTCCTAACACTGAACCTTGCAACTCACTGGTGACCGGTCCACGTTTCCTCCCTGATCCAGCATACCCCTTCTCTCCACACATGCGCCTCCTTCCTTGTTCAAAAACTGCTCCCTATCGTCACATTAAACCCCACGTTCTTTCTGTACATCGATCTTAGGATGACCTTTTTTCAGTTTTGAATCTGCAGTTCGTGCTCATCGCACGCCACCCTTACCTCTGATCTATGCTTTCTTCTTACGCTACGTAACCAACCATTACAGACCCACTGCCACTGTTGTTCCTCCCCATGCACGCTACACCATATCCTCATTCAAAAATATACCCAACTCCTTTTTTGTTTCGTACAGTCCAAGACCCTCCTTCATTTCTTCTTTGCCAACCCACTCGACATGCATACGTTGCTACTACGGTTTACGTCGCAGTTTCAAGTCAGACTCATGGCTACAAAGTTGCTGAAGGTGATGTGCTTTTCTGGTGGCGCCGGAGGTGACTTAACGTGGTCAATGGAGAAATAGGCTGCTCGAACAGTGAAGAAATGGTGGTTTCAGAGAGTTTGGGTGAGAGAACATTTTCTAGGAAGAAGGAAATGGCAACAAAAAATCAAGGCACCATATAAATAAGCGGAGAGAAGGAGTGGATAAGAACAATGTCATTTCTTTACGTATAGGCAGGCATGTAGGAAAGTTAGGGTAGGCGACTTGGTCGGCTGTGTTAAATATCTTGGTTGGCATGAAGTGAAATATGGCAGCAGAAAGAATAGGGGAAGGAAGAAAATTGGGTAGGCTGAACATGTGTTTTTGACTTAGGCGTGAAGGAACTTATATTTTATTATTTTTATTTTATACCGTACCGATATTTTACGTTGACCATTCTAGATAAACACCGTTCCACACGAACATCAAACGCAAAAGAAATATATGCACCACTACGTCTTAACGTTCTGGTCCCAATGAAATTAATTTCATTAAAAATAGACTCTGTTTGGACAACGATGTTATTTTAATTTCTCGTTCACCTTTAAAATGCACACTCAAATAAAACAATTACTATTGTCTCCAAACTGGAAATCTAGCAATATCTAGCTATACTTATTCCAATAAAATTCGTTTCGTCTAAAATGGAGATCGTTTGAAAAATGGTTATTTTTAAGGCATATGTAATATCGATAAAATATAAATTAATTCCAAAACAATTCAATTTAAATAATAATAAATTATTATTATCGTATATCTCCAAATGAAACTTTATGCAGCTTCAAAATAGACCAATATAGATTTTAAACTCAATATTTAATATTTTTGATTAACGATATTCAAATATACATAAAAACCCTTTTTATTAAATAAACATTATCGTTAATTAACGAATTCCATAGCGAATATTCGAAAATTCGAATTGTACCTAACTTGCAATATATAAAATGAAATCTCCAATTTTCCCTTGCATTAGAAAAATATAATCACATAGATTCAGACGTTTCTTATTTCAAAGAATTTCGACTTATATCAGATTATGTATATTCAATTAAAGTTCAAAACTCAATATTATGAACTACCACGACGTTATGAACTCGGATTATAATTAAATATAAAATTATATGTTCAAACTCCATTTTTGATAAATAATTTCGATATAAAATTCATTTATATTACCAAATCAATATTTAAAATGGATTTAAATATTCGTAATTAACGTTCAAGAGTCTAGGACGTTACAACTAGGTTAAACCTTTAGTTGTAATTTATATGTGTTTGATTTTGAAGTCTCTGGAATCATTGTGGGTAAGGATTGATTGGATTAGGAAAATATAATTGAAACACCTGTTGTAGTAGTCTGATTACATATTCAGTGGAAGATGCAAGGTTGTAGATGCTTGCTTTGTTGGATGCACTGGAATTGGAAGACGAAGTAAGTTTAATTCCTATAGTTAAGGGATTCACGTATAATTTTTATCCATTTTGAGATTATCACCGATGAGAGCTACGAGTTCAGGCTAGATCTCGGGCTTGGAGCTAAACCAGTCAGTATACCATCTAGTTATAGAGATAAAGGAATTGAAGGTACGTCTTGTAGAGTTGGAAGGAAAGAATTTCATCCATACGAGAAGTTCAACCATGGGGTGTGGTTGTAGTGTTTGTAAAGAAGCAAGATTGATCATTAAGGATGTGCATTATTTTTCGTAAGCTCAATGAGCAAACGATGAAGAATAGGCATCATTTTCTAAGGATCGATGATATATTCAACCGACTAAGTGGAGATAAGGTATTTTCTCAAATGGATTTAGGTATTTGTTTTCATCAATTGAGAATATTAGAGGGTAATACTCCATTGAAGGCATTTCATACAAGACATGGATATTGTAGATGGATGGTTTCTCCATTCGGATTGACAAACGCACTTGCTTTCTTGGTCGTTTGAGGGAACCAAGTTTTCAAAAGCACTTGGATAGGTTCGTGATAGTCTTCATACATGACATGTCAACCATTCAAGTATCGGAAATGCCAGATCATTAATAGAAAGAAGTTAGAGGGTGAGAAATAGAAAGATAGAAAAATAGAATAGAAGAAAAAGAAAGGAGAAAACACAACAGAAACAGAGTAACATGAATCTCACAGCGGAATGAAAAAAATACAATATAAAACATCATTTGAAATACAAAATGATATTAGTACTTATATACATCATCAGAGAATATCACATATACAATACAGTGGAAATAAACTACATTTATCTATCGTTGAAGCCTCTTGCTCCAAGCTCCTCCAAGGATATCTGCAAAATCCTGAACTACTTGACTGCCCGTACAAATTTGGGCACCCAAAAGTTTAGGGAAAACACAGAAAATAAACTCTGGGTCAGTCAAGGGACTGGCGTGAGTAAATGATTGTAAATAGCTTGTTTAACTTGGAAAAATTCTTCAGAAAGAAAAGATAATCGTAAGACCGATCCACACATAAACACGGATGGTTTTTTCCTTACGATAACCCAAAATATTTTGAAATCATAATTATTCTGATATTATAATAATGTCTAGGGTTTCCACAAATAAATTAGAATCTAGCGGAACACTTGCATCTCACGCTCCACATATATAGTATACAAACAAAACCGCGGTGCTTATTGGAGATTAAAAATCATAAGTTTGAAATCCTTGGATGATTAAAAATCATTTTGAGAGGATTTTGAAATCAATTTGAAAATAGATTAAAATCGAATTGAAAAGAGATAATTTTGAAAACAGAGTTTGAGCACTATTTAGAGTTTTACATAATATATAGACTCTATTACCCTGATAGTCTTGGAATCTCGAATTCTTGATATCTTGATACTTATAAGTCTTGATTCTCCTTTGAAATCTTGATTCTCTTAACTGTACAGTCTTCAATATTTATTACCTACTTATAAATCCTACATATACATACATATATATACAGTGGCGTACGCAGAGATTTAAACCAGTAGAGGCAAGACCCAAAAATAAAAACATATTTTCATAGCAAAAACTAAATTAAGTTTCACAACAAAACTAATAATATTTTCATAGAAAAAACTAAATCAAGTTCTCTTAAACATCAAAGTCCCTTATTCTTTCTATCGCGTTGAAAAGTGATTTCTATTCTTCCCATTACTTAGAGAATTGACGTAGACATGATCTTCAAATTGTGTTCTCTCTATGGGAACGTAGTAAGAATCAAAATACTTCGGAACAAACATGACCATGCACTAATAGAAATGCAAGAAGGGTTTCAAGATGAATTAGCCGTGCACTTCTTAAATGTCAGTTCATGATTGAATTTTTATTTGGGAAGAGGCTGGAATGAATCCAGAGAGAGAGTTGTATTATTTGGGAAGAGGATGGAAGTGAACTACTCAAAATTCTGGAACATAACGCCATCTCCGGATGCACATGAGTACATCAGATCCAATCTTAATTGCTTCAACCGCAATGCAGGGAAGAACTACAAGTACTGCTGCTCTCCCACCAAAATAATACACATTTCTTCTCTCCCTCATGATATCACTGAAGACGCCATCCTATCCCATCTCGAGGAGCATGGAACCATTACAAACTCCAAACTTTTTGAAGCAAATGGCAAAAAGCAAGCTTTGGTTGTGCTTGAAGATGAGGAACAGGCTACCGAGGCCTTGTTTGCAAGCACGTGACCACTCTTGACGACTCCGTCATTCAGATTTCTTTCCCGCAGTTGTTGAACATGCGATGTAAGAGAATCCAGATTTTTGGTCCAAGACTTGCTCCGTCCCTCCCTCCCCTGCTGTCTAGCTTTAATGTTGTATCTGTATTTGATCCTATTTAAGACATCATGGAACTACTTCTGTCTCAGAATAACCCTTATACTTGTGTCCTGGGAACTTTGTGGTTGTGTTTTGGATATTTATAATTTGTTTTGTGATTTTTGGTTGGGATCTTTTCTTTTTCTTTTTCTTTTTCCAGCTTGACCTTATTCTAAGATTTTCAAATCCTTTCGAAAGTCTTAGCACTTCCTATTAACAGTAGATGGTCTTGAATGTCATACTACTGGAAATATGTTAAGTTGATCCTATAATAGAAAAAGAAACCAGTGGGGGCGGAGGCCCCCACTAGATCTCACCTAGGTCCGCCACTGTGTATATATATATTTTGGATAAAAGTGTTAGTATACATATTTTATGATCAATAATGATAATGATTGAAATAAGGTTGTTGTCATCAAAACATCATCAACATTCCATTCTCCAATAATGTCCCTTTTTTGATAATGACAACCTTGGTTTACAAAATATTCATACCTGATATTACGTGTTAATCTGATTCTTCGATTACTCCCCCTTTCATCATGAATTCCTTCTAACTACTAACTCCCCCTTATTCTAAGCCCTATTTTATAATTCTCCCCCGATGTCATCAATAAAAACCATATACTTGTAAATAACCTACAATACTCCTCCTTAGACTAACACAAGACTAAACCTAACCTAAGAGCTAACTCTAATACCCTTAAACCTACAATAAGACTTTAATCTAGACTAAGATATAATTCTGATATATAATATTTCCTTAAAACTATGGTACAACTTAAATTAATATAAGTCAAGTAATATTTAAACTAGATTAATAATAAATATTTAAGCAATCTAATCCAAAAAATCATCCAATTTAAGTTTTGTTGTCACAAAACATCCATTCAAATAAATTCAAACATGAAGCCAAACATTTCTTGTACCTTCTATTTATCCTAAAAACCTATAAGGATCTTGCGTTAGTCTAATACAAGAAGAGCTATATAAGGTGTAGTAATGAAATCTGAAAAAGATGAGTAAAATTATATTATTTAATACCTACATATGCATAAGTATATTTCAAAACACACAAATCAAATTTAACTGTGTCAAACAAGTCAATCAAGTTATTCCGGTTAAATAAGTCAATTAAGTCAAATAAATCAAGCAAGACAAACAAGTTAATCAAGTCAATGTTAATATGTTATGTGTTTTAATTAATAACCCTATACATTTCTAAGACAACAATAGAAAGCTTTCAATACATATTAAAAGGTTAATATGTAATGCAGTGCATGTAGTATGTTGTTTATAATGTGGTGGGTCATATGCAAAGCAATATGAAATGATTATTGAATGCAATGCATCTTGTGATATGAATGTTTTTAACATGCATTGTAATTTATAGTAATGAGGTGTGATATGAACTAAGATATTTAATGATAATATGACAATAGTTATGCATGATGAGGATATATATCTCGGTAAAAGATATTCAAAGTATAATCTTAAGTAATTTCTAATTTATGTAAATTATATCAACCAAACAAAAGTAATATACATTAACTTTTTAAAATTAGGTTAATGATACTAATGAGTTAGTTTGAAAGAATAGTAAAGGTAAGTGTTTAATGGTAATCAAAATTATATTCATGACAGGTAGTAAAATATTTGGAATAATTCTATGAGAAATGTGGAGTTATATAATCTTAGTAGGGTGCTTCTTTAAAAATAATATATTAAAGATTGAAAATATTTTTAAAGAGAATATAAAATTGTATCATATAAAGTAAACTATTTTGATATAAAATATATTCATAATTGTATATATAAAAGTTAATTTTAAAAAGGACTTAAAATTTTTATTTATTATGAGACATACATTAATCTTTTGATACAAATCAATTTAAAATTTTACAACTCAAAACAGATTAATTTACTAAAGAACCATTTATATGTTAAAACTTTAAAAGAAATCTATAGTTATAACTAAATTATTTTTGATGGAATCTGGTAATATAAAGTAAACTATAAAACTATAGCTTCTTATATTTTAACTACAAATTTAAGACATAATATATATATATATATATACACCAAAATATTTAGTTAAGTATACAAGTTTTATAAAACTTAATAAAATAAGAAATCAAAATTAATATTAAGTTACAAATAGTATTTGTGATAGTGTAACCCAAAATTATTATGAAATTATGTGAAAAATTATATAAGTTAAACTATGTATGTTTAGACTTCATATAAAATATATATAAATTTATATTTTATAACAATATCAAATGTTTGAAAATTTTAAATTATTTCAAGCATATTAACATATCTATGTACTATATATATATATAATTTTATTGATTTTTATACTTTCAATATAAATTTTTGAAACAAAATATATGAAACATAAGTAGATGAACAAAATTGATTACTAGAGTTTGAACTGACATTTTCATATTGAAAAGATGTCCTTTCAAATTTTGAAAACCAAATTAAAGAGTAGTGAAATTTAAATTTAGAATAAGAAAAGATTTTAATTAGATTGGTATATTGATATGTAAACTATGGTGTATCGACATATGAACCAAAAAATCTAAAATTATAAAAGAGATAAATTTATATGCCTAACTATATGCGTAGATGTATATTCCTAAATTAAATGATAATTATGAAATAATTGTAAAGCATACCTCTTTTTACAATCCTTCTTTTTGTTGTTTTTCCATTGTCATGAACCACACATTCACATCTTCCAGAATTTGACGATGAGATCTTCTCTATTATGATAGACTCATTTTTCTGATCAGCATAGTATATTCATTTGCTGAATTTGAAGATCGTATAATAAAGATATTGATGATTTAGTAGTTTAACAGACTTGGCTCCAAAAAAATTGAAATTGAATTTGAATGAATGGACACTTCAACTACTATAAGTAGGCTCAATAGTTATATCCCTTCATAAACTTTTCTCTGCTTCTTCTTCTTCTTCACGTTTTTCCACTTTTCAATCAATCTTCTAAGAAGCATAACTTCTTCATTTCTTAATGGAATTGGATGAAACCAGCGAAAAATCAAAGAGGAAGGCAAGGGCTACGATTCAGTAGTAGTTTAGTAAAGAATTTATGTAACGACCCGGATTTTTGGTCTGTTAATTTTAAATATTTAATATTTGTTTTAAATATTTAGTTGATAATATAAATTAATTTTTATATTGAGTTATCGATTTAATAATCGAATATAATTTAACTTAGAATGTATCGAATTATTGTAATTCGAAATATAATTGAAATCGAAGTTAAAAACTGAATCAAAATGATTCAAATGATAAGTAGGAATTTTATTTGATATATACGATAATGAATAATAATTTATTATCAAAGAATCTGATTATTTCTGAATTTAAATTATATTATATTAATTTAATATGGTATATACGTTCAAATTAAATTTCATAATATATTCTGTTCAGTTCAGAACAACGTTATACTATCGAGACATCGGTTGGTACGTTAAAATAGCGGTACGTGATTTCAGGTTATGGACCCCGAGATTTTTGGTTTGTGGATAAGATCAAAATCAAATCTGAATCAATTTAAAAAGAAACAAAATCTCTTTAACTCAAATCACATTTAATTTATATGTACCCTTTGCTCAGATTAATTCCTTAAGGCTGAAGTATCCCTCTCTATAAATGACGCGGTACCTTTGCCCCATTTTATCTTTACATTTTCATTCCTTCTCAGATAGAAAAAAATTCAAATCTTCAAGGAAATTGAAATGGTCGTTCAATTTTCAGTTCAAAATCAAATCTGTGAGATTGTTAAACCTTCAAGTAAATGCAAATCAAAGCCGGCCCATACAATTTTCAATTTCCTTAAAATCGAATGAAGCTTCAGATAAAAAGAAATGAAAATAAAAAATCGAATTCCTCCTTTTCATTCAGGAAATCGCGAGTTCAGTATTCAAAAGGGAATTCGATTTAATCGCTAATAAAATCCAAAGTTGAAATCTTTTCTAATCTATTCAAGCATCGTTCCCTTTGCGTGAGATTCTCCTGAGAGGGATTCGATTGTTGTGCGACGCTTCCAGGGTGTCTGAAGTTGTTACCAGAAAATTTGGGGTTCGCGGTTGTCAGAGTTGAGTCATCGACGAGGGCGGAAGTGTTCGATGTTGAGGAAGCGATTTGGGAAAGTCGAACGTTGTGGGTGCGATACTGATTTGGTGGACATCGTGATTATTGGGGCTCGAGTTCCTCGTTGTTTTGGAATTTTCGATGGTGAAGGGGTTGATGGTGTCAATGTTGGTTGTTGAGGTTTCCGATTTGAAGTTGGGGATCAAAGAACTGTTGCGATGGTGTTTTAGGGGATTCTTGTGAGCTTGTCGAGGCAGTAAAGAAGATAGTTTTTGTGGCAGTTAGACAGTGGGGTTCGGAAATGGACGGTCTCTTGGCAAGAGGGTTTGTTTGGTTAATAATGGAGCTGATTGATTTTTATTTGAGGCATGCAAATGGTATTAGATGGGAGCAAGTGGCTTGTTGGTTCTGGTTGAGACGGGAATGCTGATCAGGGAAGTAGAATTTTCACAGGGATTAAGATAAAGAATTTAGTTATTTAAATTAATTAAAGAGGTTTAATTTATATATATAAACTTATAGAAAAAAATATATAAATATATAACACTTGCATGTGATAACAGTTTCGACGAGAAACGAAATTCACTGAAATCATAAAGGCCTAAGCTTCGCAATAGAATTGGTTTTGAAATTGTTGGAGTCAATCGGAATCGGATTGGAATTATCACGATAAAAATCTCGATGAGTAATTCTCACTCAAGAATTTTATTTAAATTAGTTTTATCGTTAAAAATAATTTATTGGTTGTTTGGTTGCATTTACATATTACTGTGGCTATTACTCAAAAATATTAGTTATATAGGATTGATGTTTGTGGCTATTATATATATATATATATATATATATATATTGGTGATTGGATAGTTCCCGCGGTACCATTAGCGGATGCCCGCGGTATCATTAGCGGATGATTTCCCTATGTGCCCCATAATGTATATAGTGGACGACCTTCATACCGCGATAGTCTGCCTCGAGGCAGGATGGCTATTATTTATGTTGGCTAACGTCTGTGGATGCAGGAAAACAGGTTGGAGGGATCCAACTGGATTCCTCAAAAACATTATTATTTGTTTGTTTCACATATTCTATCACATATGATGTGTTGGAAAATATGTGTTGGATAATTGGTTGTTTTTGATTGGTTAAATGTCACTGGCCCTAGATGTTGATTTATATAAAATATCGTAAAATGATATTTAGAGATTTAAAAGGAAAATCTATTTTTCCAAAAATAGAATTCGAATTTTGAATGGACTATAAATATTTACTTGTTTTGTAAAATAAAAACAAGTATAGAATTTATAAACGACATTTATAAATTAGATAATGCAGTGAATTTATAAACTGTAACGACCCGGAAATTCTGAACCAATTTAAAATTTTTATTTTGGCTATTTTATTGAATTTTGACAATTTAAAATGAACTATTTTAAATAATAACGATGAGTAATTTATTTTGAATAGAATTAGAATGTATATATTTATTTGAATCGTCGTTAGAATATAAATAATTATTTATAATTATAAAAGGAATTGAAAATGGCGTGGTAGTTCGATAATTCGATTTCAAAGTTCAAATGAATGTACAGGATTCAAAATAAACCGGATTTTAGTGAAACCAAAAATAATAGAATCTAATTGAGAATATCTTTCCAACAAATCCGAAAAATCGAAATTTCATAGCGGGAATCAAAAGATATGCCCAGTTGAAAATTCAGAATAGTCACCATGGAATTCTGGCCCTTAAAAATAGCCATTTCGCAAACGACCTCGGATTTCGACGAAATCACTTTTTTTGGATCCATGACGTCAAATTATTGCTAGATTCCAATTTTCATAATTTTTCGAATCAATATGTGAGCATGGCAAAGGAAAACGCGTTTGACCAGTTTCAGTCAATTTCAATCGACTGGAAAATGGCCATTTTCAAGCGGTCTCGGAATTTGACGAAACTAGCTTTGTTAGGACTATATCGTCAATACGAAGTTAGAAAATATTTTTCTGGAATTTTCCGAGTTAGTACATGACCCCTGTAAATTGAAATGCGCGTTCAATTTCAATATATAGAGTTATATTTTGATTTTGACGAAAACTAATAGAAACGATCAAATCAGCTTGCGATACATATCCCATTGTGTTCGGAATGGGGGTAATTAGCTATGGACGATAGGCGGTGGGTCTCGTTTTGAGGTCGAAAATAAAAGTTGCTTTTAAGGAGTTTAAAATAATAAAATTATAAAATTTTACACTTTCCCCCTTTCCTCTCTAATACCCTCTTAGCCCCCCCTTTCAAAATCATTACAGAAAAGAAAAAAAACGAAGAAGAGGGAGGAGCTGTCGCTCCTCCACCAGCGGTGGACCGCCACCGCCCCCAGGCGGCGCAGCCGACCTCCACCCCTCCCTCGTCTCCCTCTCCCCAAACGCGAACCATCACGCCTCGAAACCCCACGTCGAGCCACCCTCCCCTAGCCGCCGTTCAGGCGATAGCCGCACCCCCCTCCGATCCCTTCCCCCCTTCTACACGTCCTCCTCCTTCCCCTTGTCCTCCTCGAAATCCCCAAACGCCTCCACCGCCGCAGCTTCCCTCCCTTTTCTTCCTCCTCCCCCCTCTTTCCAATCCGAACGCAGCAAAGGGAACCCCCCTCGCTCCTCCTTAAAACAATGTAAGTCTCTTTAATTTATTTATTTTATTTAATGTAAATAGGTTTTTAGAAAAATCTGATTTTTATCCAAGTAAAAGATTTGATTTTTTTTAAAAGAATTAAAAACATCATATTTTTGTTTAGAGAGAAAGTTTATATATTTTTATAAATATAAAGATTGTATATTTTTATTGGTAAGAAAGGTATGATTGTTAAAGTTAAAAGATTTGATTTTAAACATGATAAGATTTTTATTTTTATGGTAACCAAATAAAAATGAGGATTTTTATATAGGTGATGACATGAAAAGAGGGGATTTTTAAATCTAAAAAGCTAGGATTTTTATAATACAGAAAGAAAATATATAATTTTTATATAATGTGAAGGTCAAAAATATGATTTTTATAGTATAGAAAGATTAAAAATATGATTTTTATATAGTGGCGATAATAAAAATACGATTTTTATATTATATAGATAGTAAAAATTTGATCTTTATATATGTAGCGAAATAAAAATCTGATTTTTATTATATATGTGTTGAGATAAAAATGTGATTTTTATGGCGATGAAATAAAATTCGATCTTTATATATGAAGTAGAAATATAAAAATATTATTTTTATATAGGAAAAAGCATCGAAAAAAAATGAAGTAGAAATAAAAATATGATTTTTATATATTGAAATAAAGTAATAAAAATATAATTTTTATTATGAACAGCATAAAAAGGACTGCATTAGAATTCCAAACCGATCCAGACGGTTCAGCAGTTCAAAAGTAAAGCACGGCGGAGTGGAACCCTCTGTGAGAACTTCTCACCTTAAATTTTGTTTTCTAGTTAATAATATATACTAGGATGCAGACGGTGTTTAGTAGCACCCGACACCCGTCGTCCACAGACCATGGACGGCTTGTATGCTTGTTTGTTTGATTTTGATGTCTAGTGGATTGTGTGATATGAAATAAAATATTTATATAGTTAAGAATATTTTATAGTTGAAAATAGAATTTTTAACGTGTATATAAAATGAAATAAATATTTATAAACAAATCGGATGATTTGTTTATATACACACATTTGACTGATATTGATTGGGACGATAAATTTTGCACATCGCCCAACTGCACAAATAAAATCTGTGTTTGATTGTTTGAAAACCCCACACGGGTTTGGGATGATATATAACATACACTAGTCCCAATAATTAGCTGTATGTCGATCGATTGATTGACAGGCTGCTATAAGCGTTAAATATTTAATTTATGCTTATACAGTGTAGAACGCACTCTGGATGATGGCTGATTATTTATCGTTGTTATTTTATACATGTATTGTAGAAAATCCATATAATTAACATTATATGGTAACTGATTGGGCCTCATTCTAGTTTTGAAATAGAATATTTGAAATAGGAATATTTGAAATAGAAATATTTGAAAAAGAATTATTTGAAATAGAATATTTGAAAATAGAAATATATGAAGCCGTGTTGATTAGATTTACGCCATTTTGACGTAAACGATATCTATATCGATTTTATTCATTTTATAATGAATATCGAAAGTGATTTCAAAATCTGATACTTAGAAATGAATTTGAAATCTAATCGAATTAAATTGAAATGAATTGAAATTCGAATTGAAATTAAATAGAATTGAATTCGAATCGAAATTAAATTGAAATAGAATTGAAATCGTTTTGAAATGAATTTAAAACGAATTAAAATCAATTTGAATTGAAATCAATTTGAAATGAATTTAAAACGATTTATAAAATATGTTTTAAAAGAAAATCGACGAAATATATATAATATATATATTATATATATAATGGCCTGAATAGAATGCGTCGTGCAGCGACAGTTCGTGAATTCCGACCATTGACTTCGAGTGGATATTACGGGAGATCCGACCGTCGGATTCTCCTAAAACCGGAACCGTTGGGTTTGTATCGAAAAGAGATTTCTAAAGAATACAAGAAATTAGAAATCTAACGGTTGGATTTGGAATTATGTCCAAATCAAATTTGGAAAAGGTCGCTGTAAGTGTAGTTCGATGGCCGGTGATGGAAATCGACTGTACGGGCCTTGATAAAATTATTAAAAATATTAATAATTAATGTAAAATCATAAGAAATGATTTGGAAAGAATTGGGATGAAAAACTCCATATTTGAAAAGATAAAAATAGATTTTTGTCGAAATGAACTAGTTTTGAATTGGAATTATAATTCAATTATTTTGAAAAATAAATAAATTGGATTTGAAATGGTTTTGAAAATAACTAGAATTTCCAGTATATAAATTGGAAATGGATTTGAATCGAAATTATCTTCGGAATATTTCGATATTGAATGTCGTGATTATACAGATATTGTTATGGAAATTTGAAAGATATATATATATATATATATCGTTATTTCCAACACGATATTTGTTGGCTGTGGTATTTGATATTGAATATAAGCCGATATATTTTCTATTTAGAGCCTTGTAATTAATATCAAATGGGATTTGGGTTTGTCGTGAATTGTGTCTTCATTAACATTGTTCTTAAACCCAGTTGAGAAAAAGATTAAATCTTTCTATTTAGATTTAATGAAGTGTACCAATTAAATAATATTTAATTGGAATTGATTTTTGGGTTTATCGTGAACGGTGTTTTAAATAACATTTGTTCTTTAACCCGACAATTAATGGAATGTGATTTTGGGTTGTCATGAACGGTATCTTTAATAATACTTTTCTTAGACCCAATGGAGTTTAGAAAATCAGAAATTAACTAAGGATTAGTTAAGTTGAAGGGTTTCCTGGGTATTGATCTGATGTTGGTTTCGGCCTTCGGGGTTATTACTTAGGGAATTGTTCACTTGCTCATTTACGGTTAAAGGCTGGTGGAAATGAAATGCGATTTTGGATTTATCATGAACCGTGTTTTAAATGACATTGGTTCTTTAACCCAGTTAAAGATTAAAACTAAGTGGAGTTTTAATGAATCTTTAAATAGATTGAAAAGTGAATTTGATAATTAAAATTATCAAATTCAAGAAATGATCGAGAATGGAGTACCACCAGTTTTACTCCAGGCGATAGTTAAATCTTTAATTAGATTTAAATGTGAAATGGTAATTGAATTTACCAATAACACCGTGGTATTAGATATGAAGTATTAACAGTTTTACTTCATGGGATGAATAGGTTGGGATTGGGAAATTTAACAATTGATTACTTCGGTAAGGTTCGTTAATCCCGACTAGTTTGGATCAACCATAATTTGGTTTGAATTGATATTCAAAAGAAGATTCAAGGATAAATTTTAAATAATTTATCTTTGATAAAATTAATGGGAACCTTTCCCTAAGAATGTGAAATTTAGCAACTAACTGAAGATTAGTTTAAGATAAATGGTTTCCTGGGTATTGATCTGATGTTGGTTTCGGCCTTTGGGGTTAATATTTGGGGAATTGTTCTCTTGCTAATTTACGGTTAGTGACAGATGAATTGGAATGAGGCGTATGTTGTGTTTGTGTAACACTTGTTTATTATATACGCGAGTTATTCGGAAAGACCGGGTTTATCCCATTTGGAATAACTAATATGACGAAAAGTCGAAGATGAAGACGGTGGTCGAAGACCGGAGGTCCTCACATCGTTTGGATAATTACTGATGATCTTGATTGGGTTGTACACCCAAGAGGAGGGAATCAGATGGTGATCGTCCAGACGTACTTGGAGATCGATGGATATGCGAGGTACAAGGTGCCTCTGGTTTCGTTCAGACCCAGAACAGACTTGTATGGACTGTGTGTCTGACATCGGATTTCATTTTGTGTGATTGATATCGGTTGCATAGCGTGAATTGCCTGTGTGGCATGCTGAGATGCAAATGATCAAGGCTTCTGTTGAAAATCAGAGTCTTGTGGTTGATGTTCAAAGCACGGCCTTTGTGGCGTAGCTTTGTGTAGCGTTAATTCGCGAGCCTCACACCCCGGTGTGAACCAGAAACAGGAGAAGTACATCAGGGAGAGCATGCATTTCCTTCTAGTTAGAAGTGGTGTCAGTGCTTGAACTGGCTGACATTGCTTATGTGGATGATGGATTTTGAGGCTCCTCGGTTAGATCGAACGGTCCGGGTCCGATGGAGTCATTCGTTGGCTCATTTACGCCCCATAGGGCGGGGAAATGCAGTGTTTAGGCATTTTAATCCACAGCGGTGGACCGGCCCTGACGATCCAAGGGACGATGCGTTCTGTTCCTGAGATTCGGGCTAGACAGTCTCGAATTCGGTGAGGACTATCTTTTGCCTCGGTTCATAGATGGAAATCCAATTTCCAATACGTGACTTTGCGGTTTTGATTGTAAACCTATATATGGAGACATGATATATGGTACCCATGCCGCCTATGATTGATATTTATGATTGTATATAAAATCAGAAACTAACTGGAAATGAGCTAAGATGGGTGGTTTCCTGGGTATTGGTCTGATGTTGGTTTCGGCCTTCGGGGTTAATACTTAGGGAATCGTTCTCTTACTAATTTACGGTTGGAGTCTGATTAAGAATTAAAAGATTTAATTTTGCGTATCAAGCATTTTTTGGCTGTTATAAGGTAAAACCGTATCCTCCGGCTTGCGTTGCATTGTGTGATTGGACCTGGGTCTTATAACAACTTCATTGTTCTTTATTTAGCATTGCGCTGTTTGTTTTATGCATTGGTATTCTTGGGAGGAAACCCGTTCCGTGTTATACGGCGTGGTCCCTTGATTTACCAAACTTTAAAGTAAAGATTAATAACTGTTTTTAGTTCTCACACGAGTTTATTGTTTCAACCTAAACTCCGGGTGCCCTTATTTTCGACACGGGCAGCTAGTAGTTTTGGTTTTGCAGATTTATATTCACAGGAACCTGGTTTACAACTGGGATGATGTTCGGAAAGCTTTGTATCCGTATATCTCCTTCAGTTGTGTTTTGTATTATTTTCCGTTGCTATGTAATTTATTGTAATCTCTGATATTTATCGAATGTATAATATTCATTTATACTCTGTATATTCTTGTATTCTGATGGAATTGTTGTAATTAACAATGAAATGTTCTTCTGTCTGCGTTCTAATTTGTCATGTTCTCAAAACGATCAGGGGTTTCAAACGGTCTTGGTCAGTTTAGCGACTGATTCGGATCGAGCGAAATTTCTTGTCGTCACATAAACAGTGTTTATAAATAAAGTGAAATGATTTTCATGGGATAACCAGGGAATTGAAATGAATTTATAAACAATGTTTATAAACAGAAATGGAAATATTTTATCATTGGATAATTTGAATATTTAAATTCAAATGTGAATTTAAAGATAGAAATGGGGAAATCGTTTTAAAGAAATAAATGGAATTTATTCTGATGTTTAGAATATAAATTGAACTAAAATAAATCCGTAAGGATTTATGATTTGAATTCGATTAATTCGAATTTATTTATATAGAAGTTAAATTGATTATGAAAATAAATTGGGTGTTATATAAAAGTTATTATAAATAGAAATTTCCAAAATAAGATTTTGGTTGTAAATAGATTTCTAAATAGAACTTGTTTAAATATATAAGACAAGGAAATTTATAAACGGTGTTTATAAATATGATGAATTAATTATCAAGAGATAATTTGAAATATTAAATTAAATATGAATTTAAAAGTATAAATTGAAATCATTTCGAAGAAAAAGAAATGATAGTTTTTATTCCGAAATTTGGAATATAAAAGGGGTTGGGTTTCAAATAAGTATTTGAAAGGAAAGCTTGTTTTAATTTTTAAACAAGAAAATTAATTTATAAACAATGTTTATAAAAATAGGGAAATAAATTATCATTGGATAATTTAGAAGTTTAAATTCAAGAAAGAATTTAAAAAGTGAAATTGGAAAACGTGTTGAAAATAGAATAATTGATTATATTCCGAGATTTCGAATATAAACTGAATTGAGAAAATCCAAAGGAGTTATAATTGGAATTCGATTATACCGAATTTTATAATTTATTTATAAAAGAAATTGGGATTTAAAATAACTAATCGAGTATAAATAAATTTGTAACCGAGTAAGGAAAAATCGACGATTATAGATAAACAGAATTTTCGAGTTGAGTTGGAAAATTTGGTTTGATATATATTAAAATATATAAAAATGGAGTGAATTTATTACAAATGAAGTTTAAACGTTTATATATGTAAATTAGTTAAAACGAACTCGTCGCAGCGCGGCAGTTCGTAAATTGGCGATTCGAACTTCAATTGAATATATAGAACTCAAATTAAGTCGGAATTCTTTGAAACAAGAACCGTCAGGACCAATTAGATAATAGTTTTCTAATGGAAGAGAAAAATATGGATTTCATCGAATAGATTTTGAGTTATGTCAAAATCAAAATTTCAGAAAAACAGTGCCAGAACCATTATAAAACCATAACAGTTTATTTAAATAAATAAAAGGATTTTAAACAAACAAAATCCGAATTTCCATTTGAAAAATCTGGACTTGAGTTATAAAATAAATATGAACTCGAGTGGAGTAAATGGATTGATTTTTGAAACAGAATCAGTTATTTATTTTTGAATAGAATTAACTAATTGGAAGAATAATTTGTTAATCGAATTTTAGATCGAGATATTTCTCTTGATAAGTAAATGAGACTTGTGAATTTCATATTCGAAATCGAATATGAAACCTGAAATGAAAATGGGATTTAATTGATTTATAAGCAAACTAAAAATACATACGAACATGATATGTTCATATAACAAGTGAAATAGGCTAAGAAGCTAATTAAAGAATAAATGAGCGAAACTGAATTCAAACGATTGGATTGAGTTGAATTGAAAACAGGTGAACTTGTGTTAAACAGGTATGGAATGAAGTATATGAAGTTTATGAATTTAGTGCCGACAATAAGGTACATGTTTAATTCCATATGAGGTTTTATGCGCCGAATCGGCAAGCCACTTGGCTTTTTGATTTTCTTTTTGAATGGAAAGGGCCTAGAGAGGCGAGTTGAGGTTTGAACTATCGACCGGTACAAAGGAGGTTATGGCGAAATTTCCGTAAATTTAAGGAGTTAGAATATTTTTAAGAAAAATTGGATAGTTAGAAATCTATGCATCGATATATATAGAATTCGATAAGGAAACGAACTCGAAAATAGAATATTATAAATAAAAAGAAAATCTATAATTAAATCTAGAAAAATTAGAAAGAAGAACTTATACGGGTTTTAAAATGAATAACTGGTTTTCTATGATGTTGATTATTCGAGTTCGCAGTCTTGTCTCTTTTGAAGTTAACAATATTTTCAGTCAAGGTCAGAAAGGTAATTATACCCCAACTTGATTTATTTCATTATTAGCTGATAAATAACAAGATTCAGTCTCGAAGAGAAATGTTTAAAAGAGATTCGGTCGGATGCAGTATTTTGGGTTGTTGTAACGATGTTTTACATAACATTTGTTTGAACCCAAAAAAAGTGGAATTTTGGAAATATAATATTAAATATTTCCTAAGTCTAAAAATGAACCGGCGTGAAAGAGATAAGTAAGTGGAATGTTCTCCAATTATAAATAGGAGATATTTTCTAAGTGTAGAAAATAAAGAAGACGATATATGGAAATGTTTTTTCAAATAGCGTAAGAGGCCAAGAAGATGATTAAGGGAAAATATCGAGTTAACAGATATTGATAAGGAAATGGAGAAAAAAATTAATTAATGAAATATTAATTAACGGGGCCAGTGATTGTTTGATGTGATGAATGAATGTTTGTTCTTCTTCGATAGTTAAATAACCGACTATCGGAGTATTTGCCAATATCGTGGTCAATACGGAGAGACCGGTTGGATTGTTATCCGAGAACCACTCCGTATTGGTAGTAGCGTTGCGAATCAGATTATATGAAGATAATCGAAGATGGAGTAAAGTGCAAGGACTTTTTCTATTAATAGAAATTGTGCCTTCGGTTTTGTTCAATCCCAGAACGAAAGTATATGGACGAGTGTCTGACAGAGTATTTCCAATGATCGCATATGTTGGTCTGTATAAATATATATGGTAGCAGAGAATTTATTCTCTTAGCATAATATCCAAAATATATTTATGCAAATCAATTAGTGATTAACGGATGTGACAATGTGGCATTCAAAGTGATTGTGCTATCGATGAATGGAAAGTAATCGTAGCCTCAGGCCTCAACAACCGGGAAATGACAAAAATCGGGCAGGCAGCATGGCTATGTGGGTCGCTCCCATTAGGGTGTATAATCACCTATCTAGAGAAATTCCATTTGCTTCTTTAATCTATCGATGTTGTCCCTTTTCGGGAAACGGTTGCTGATCCCAACCGTTGGTGATATACATTCGATACACTCAAGCGAAATGAGTGGTCGGTCATGTGTGGGCCGGGTTGCAGGATGTTCTTGTTGAACCCAGTGTATTCCTCTCTAGAGATACACTATCGGAAAGTGGTTCCATACCTTGTCATAGTCAGAATCCAATCTCCAATAAGCGCCCTGCGGTTTTTTGATTTTATATTATATATGGAGCGTGAGATGCAAGTGTTCCGCTAGATTGTTATTTATTTGATTTAGACACTATTATAATATCACTGGATTTTGTATCAAAGTGTTTTGGGTTATAGTAAGGTAAAAACCGTCCTTGTTTATGTGTGGGCTGGTCTTACTATTATCCTTTCTTTCGAAATGATTTTGAAAGTTAAACAAATGGTTGGAGTTTACTCACACCAATCCCATGACTAACCCAGAGTTTATTTTGTTTGTTTTCCCTAAATTCTTGGGTGCCAAATTTGTACGGGCAGTCAAGTAGTCGGGATTTTACAGATTCACTTGGAGGAGTTTGAAGCAGGTTCACCAATTAGCTATAGACTATCATATATCCGCTGTGTACCATGTTTGTATCTGGAAACAGGTGTTTATAACTGTTCCAGAAATAGCTGTTGTGCTCTGATGATGGTATGTATATAAAATTACAAATTGTATTTCAAAGTTTATGTTACCTAATATATTTTTATTCGTTCCGCTATGAGTTTGTGACCTTCGTTTTCTTCTATTCTAATATTTCTTTCTTTCTATTCCTCATCCTCTAACTTCTTTCTACTAATGATTCTTATTTCTATGCAATTTGGGTTGGACGTGTGGTGTTATTAGTCAACTCAGACAATATGGATTTGCGGGCTGTTACAGTTGGTATCAGAGCTTAGGTTGAGCGAATACCTAGGCTCTGGTGGGGTTGTGCTCATTAGAGATAGGGTCAGTAGTACCCTAGAATGAGTTGAGTGTATTATACGAGAGAGCGTATTTGTAAATTGATATAAAAGTTGTTTTATATTGTGTGGTTAGTCTGTTGAGTGGTTTATGAATTCTGATCGAATCGTGGGACGCCACGAAGTTGATAGGAATTTCTAAATACTTGAACAGAGAAATTTGATACAATATTGTTTAAAGTGGGTAAATGAAACAATTTACCCGAAATTCTATTTTGATAGAATAGGAATAATTTTCTGAAATTATTATATGGATGTGTTAGTTGTTATTATAATCAAATGAGATTATAAAATTTAGAAGGTTATATTTAACCAAAGAGAATTTGTATATGAATGAAATATACAAATGAGATGAAATAAAATTAAATTCAACTTAGAACTTGAAATTTAAATCCTGGGTGTTTGGAAAATGTTTTGAAGTATATTAAAATAATATAGCTTTGTTTTGGAAGTATTTTTGAATAAAAATCATTCTGAATGGATTCTGAAAGTGTTAAAGCACTGAACTCACTTCATTGGCTGGAAAATAATTCTGATGATGACTGCTGCTTCATCAGTGTTCATTTTCGGATTTCTAAGTGATGAATTGCTACCTTAGAAAAGTTTTAGATGGAAATTGGTTTGAAAGAAAACAAGTTATTTGAAAATTCAAATGTTTTGAATTTGAGATGGTTATAAATATATGTATATATTTATGTGATTTCTAAAAGGATTTGAAATGGAAACCTAGGAATTTGAATTGGGAATTTAAATTTAACTTAATCAAGTTAAATGGATTAGAATCAATTTGAATTGATTAATGAAATACGTATTGAATGTAAATGTATTGATTGTAGATCATTCAAATTAAGTGAATGGAAACCAAAAGTTTTGGTGAAATTT